>SNQJ01S0024580.1:64366-87766 GCA_010110895.2 Picea sitchensis | reverse complement strand
GGACAGAATTATTTTCTTGTTTGGGTACTCAATTGGCTCATAGCTCATCCTATCATCCTCAATCTGATGGACAAACCGAGATAGTGAACAAATCTGAGGTTTTTCTATGCTATATTGATGTTTGGTTCTTAACATCTCCAGCTATGCCTTTCATCTCTGTAAAGGTTGTGGGAAAAAGGTCAATGTGGGAAAAAGGCCGCAACAATTCTGTGATACTTTCTAGTGTCTGTTCGTCCCATTAATCTCCAATGCTAACCATTTTGGGCTGCTCGGCGGTCCCTATGTTAACCTTCTGTATATTGATTGACACAGAGATGACCTATGACTCTAAGGGTGGTCCTTGCACATCTCTCTCACCTTCGACTTCTTCGATTTGAATATTGTGCAGATCATCTTCCTCCATTGATTCCTCCTGTATGTGGTAGCATGACAGTAGATCCTTGACTGTCTACTTATTTCGCTGTTGTACCTCTGTGATAGCTTCTACTTCCGGTTCTTCAATGAATATGATGTTTCCGATCCATTTCAGGGCCGTGTCCATGTTGGGGTTCTCATGCTCGAATGAGAAAGTGACTGTAAAGTTTTGTTGGAGTGTCGCCCATGTCTTGGTTTCTTTACTCATTTCTTGGTCCGTATACCAATTCGATGGTATGCCCTCTAAAGTATGAATGAAGTGGTGAGACCATTCCTCCGGTGGCATCATTTTCCACAGCGTTTTACACTCCTCCAAGTGTTTTGATGGTGTGCCTAGTCTGTCATATTTCTGTTGTTTGTTACCTGTCTATTCTGTTCCGAACCTTAGGTGCAGTAATCGCTTACATTGGTACCAATATATGATAGTTTCTTTGTGTGCACCCCACCATCTTGTGGGTGTAGCCTTTAATGCTAAATCCAGTGCTAGCAATCTCTATTTTTCTAATACTTCATCTTCATATTGTTTCAAGAAAGTTTCCAAATCATTTAGCACGTGAAAACTGGGTGGTTCTCTAATTTTTGTGCCAATCCACCATACTGCGCAGTCTATTCTAGCACACCTTCTCGTGGATACTTCGTGTAGTTTTTGCTGCCAGTTTTCTAACCCGGTGTCTGAGTCTATTTTACATGAAGTAATGCTCCACCAACTAAGTACCTTGTCTGCAGTTGGGTTTATGTAGTCCGCATCGCGCACATTTGTTCTGTACAACTGGCTGATCTCTTCTAAATCCATACAAGTGGGTTCTACGAACCTCTCGCCTTCTGATGGGTCGAGCGGGGCTATGATCCTATATTCCCCCGACTCAAATGTCATTTTTCTGGTTTTTAAGTTGACTATGGCCTGGTTATCGAATACCCAATCCAGACCAAGTAGCGTCGGGTAAGGTGTGGCGTCGTCTACTATTTCGATGACTTCAAAGTCTGCCTTAGTGTGCACACCATCCAAATATACCGTCACTCCTTTCAGTCTACCTATTGGTAGGACTCTATGTTGGTTTGCTAGCTTTAATTGAACAGTTGAGTATCCCAGTGTAGGTTCTCCCATGCATTGCCATGTAGGTTTTGGTAGTACATTCACTTCATATCCTAAATATAGTATAATATCTCCCATATTGAAATCCCCAATGTTAGCATTTAGTCTAAATTCCCTACTTGTTCTTCTTCTTGTGTGTAGGTGGTTGACAATTTTCAATTCTGGCTTTTGTTCCGTCTCGCTGCTACATTTTTCAAGGATGTTTTGCAATATTTTGACAGATGAAGGATCACTTAACATTTTGACGCATGATTGCAAAAAGTCTTTGATAGTACTTACTTGTTCCTTGTTTTTTTTTCTATTGGTATGGTCCAGTGATGGCGGAATTTCATATTCCAGAGCTTCCTTGCTCTGTTGTGAAGTTGGCACAACGTTCTCCTTCTTGAATTCTTGTCGGGCTTCTGTAAAAATATCCTTCTCCTTATGCACATTGAACTACTTCTTGGGGTTAGTGTTCTTCTTTACCCATTGGTTCTGCGCTGGTTCCTATCGAACTGCGTCATTTCCAATTTTCGTTCCTCCTCGAGTGACTATGTTGATGTTCCATCCGTCATCCCTTGCTTCGGCTGAAATCCACTGAACATTCTGGTTATTTTGATTCTTTTTTTTCTGGATCTTTACAATTAATGTTGGACATTCCTCTGTATCGTGGTATGATGCGCGAAAATACATATAAGTTGGTAGTGGTAGTGGGCACTCCCATCCATAATGTCCTGGTTGTTGGCAATTGTGACATGTGACTGGTCCTCTACCGTGTCCAAAACCTCCTTTGGCTCATCCTTCTCCTCTATACACTACGCAATCACCTCATGGTGTGTTATACTGTGGTCCCTGATTATACTACATGGTATTATACTGGGGTTGTGTCGGGTGGTACTGTGGCTGCGCGTTACTGTACGGCTGCAATGCTGGGGCTTGAGTGAACTGTGGTACTGCTTGCCCAGTCATCATTTCTGCCTGTACCTTGTATGTGTATGATGTTCTTTCCCACATCAGCTCCATAGTTCTGCAATATTTATCGTCATGGCTGACTGACTTGAAAAAGGTGCAATATGAGTTCTTTGGGACTGTTTGGTATTTCTGCATCATCGTGCAGTGGTAAGGGCCGTGACCCGATTTCTTTCATATTTCACACCATAATCCTCCATGTGGTAGTGGGTTTGGCATCCCTATCGCCATATACTGTGTGAATGTTGGGCATTCATTTTTATGGTGTCCTTTCATCCTGCAGGTAGTGCACGAAACAACTTCTCGTTTGTCCTTGTCCTTATTCTGGTTCAGCTGAAATATTAAGTTCTTCAGATCCTCCTTCAGTTCTTTGATAGCCGGGTCTATCTGTTGGTACTGATTCTTTTCCAATTGCAAGGTTGCCTACAGAGCCTCTGCCTGCGTCTGAAACTTCTGTTGTCATAATGGATATTTTAAGTGTGGGAGTAGTGAGTTGACAAATAGGTGCCAGTGTTGCATATCAGTCATAAGGTATTTTAACTTTCCTTTTAATCGCTTGAATCTTTGATCAATCTCCCATACCGATTCTACCGGTTTTTGTCTTATTTCAATCATCTCATTCATGTATTGATATTTTGAGCTCGGATTCTGGAACTCATTTATCAATAGTTTCTTAATGTTGTCCAGTGTCCTTGTCGTTCTGGGAACACTGTTCGTTTCTAGACTCATGTACCAGTCTAGTGCTCGGTCTCTTAGTATAATCGCTAGCTGCGCAAGTTTGGTGTCTTCATCAGTGATCTTATTTGCTTCCTAGATCTTTGCACAAATGAACAAATGCTTCTCAGGGTCTTCTGCCGCTTCCCCTCAGAACTCTAGTAATCTGATAGTAGGATCATTTCCTGCCATTCCAAATACTGAGCTGCTCCCTCCTCCGCGTGGTGTAGATACTTGACTAAGGTCGCCTGAACTGGCTCCTTCAATTGTTTCCCTTTGTGTAGATGTGCTTCCTACTGTCGGAACTCCTCCGAACTTTGGTTGTCTAAACGGTGGTGTTCTCTTTGGTGTAATGGTCGCACATGGGTTTATGGGTTCCACACTGACATTAACATTGAAGGGATGGCTATCTTCTCCTCCAGTTCTTGGGCCTCTTGTTTTCCTCTCATATGTGGCATGCAAGATTTCCTCAATCTGATCCACACCCCGAAGATCCTCTACCTCTTCCTCATCGCTGGCCAATCCCTCCCTCTCGGCTACGACTCTCTTCTTGGTATTCACCTTATATTGGTAGGGTGCTCCGCTACGCGTCGTTCCTGATGACGCCAAGATCCACTTGAGTTGGTCGTCATCCATCAAGATAAGGTCCAAGGGTTCCTCCTCCTTCTTCTCTGTATCCTTCCCTCCTTCCATTCCTCCTCTCTTTGTTAGTGCTTCCCCCCTTCCCCCATGCACACAGGGAAGTCTAGCTGTCTGATTCCATTGTCATTACACCTTTTTTATATAGAAGTATCTTGATATAAGTATATAGTGATTGAATGTACCTTCCTATGGGTCCTCATAGGAACTCTTGCTCAGCTGCGCTGTATGAATTTGCTATGTCTTCCACAAATTCTGTGATAAAGCCTGCCACAATACTGTCAAGCCAAAAGTCGACTGCGCGAGTGAATTTGTTGTTCACCTGCTGCAACTGCTGGATCTATACTAGAGTCCAATCTAGCTTTCGAATCTGGTTTTCGTGTGGTTATCCTTTAACCTTAAGCTCCACTCCTATAGTAGATGCAGAAAATCACAGAAAAAGACTTCGTGTAAATCCGTAAATACGTATTTATCCAGGTATTTACGCGGTCTGATCCTGGGGTTTCTATTGTCTTTTTGTGCAAACTCTAGCTCTTTAGTTCTCAACCAGCCCTCGATTTCTTCTCTTGTGGGGTTCCAAGGTCTCAACATTCCCTTCTAACGACTCATTTCCCTTCTGTTCCACTCCTTCGGTTCTTATTCGTTCTATCTTATCTACTCAGTCCTCTCTTGTTCCTCTTAATACAACAACAAAACCATTTGTTGGTTATCAATTCCCTTCTCGGTTTATCTGAATCATTGAACCAGGGTTCATGTCATTCAAGGTTCCAACAAAGCCTCTAAAACTATCGACCCTCCTGGTAAACCAGAAGGCAACATAGCACCCAAAAGGCACTGCGCAGTCTCAGCCGAGATAGATTTAAATGGGTGGCTGTGAGACTTAGGTGTTCACAACCTAGTACTGAGTAGGGGACAAAGGTTTATTGATTAACGCCAGATACCGTGAGCTGTAAGGGAAACTACTTATTCCTTGGATTCACATACGTATATCCCACAGTGTAATTTAAGCAAAGTATAACCAGATTCATAACAATGTATTAACTCATTCATCAAGATTAACCCATAATTGCTGAAAGAAAGAAAATACATGCATACATTCAACATATTAAACTCATATTATCGTGGTTTATCCCCTCCTGGGCTACATCCATAAAGATTTGTCTCTTGGCTCTTTTATTATGGTAGTTCTTCATTCCTGGTGCCACGCGCTTACAATTCTCCACAAAACTGGGTAAGATCTATGTGAGGCGAACTAGATCGCACCAGCCTCCACAACCTGCAGTCTAATCATCATATATACCTTCCCTCATGTCTTCTTTGCTCAACAACTTACAAAATCAGTTCATACAACTCAAAATATTAAAGAATTACTACCAACTACTAGCAACTCTCTCTATATGATACTTTCGTATCTATCTTTTTACATTACGGGCTCTTCAGCCTTTTTTACTGAATATTACCAAAACCCTAACCCTTATTACGTTAGGTCTTTCTCCCATACGCCTGTTGTTCCTCCTCCAACTGTCGCTTTCCTTTGTGCACGCTTTCTTGCATGCACACTTGCTGTTCTTTTGCCACTTGTTACTTCAGTTTTCTGCACGCTTTGTTTCCCACGATCGTTCTTCTTTCCCCTTCGTCTTGGTGCCAATAGATCCCCATTGTGGATCATATCTCTCATTCTCTAAACACATGGTCTAAAATTGGAGGACTGAAGTGCAAAGTATTTTATAGGCACTATCCTTCTTGGTCATAGAGCACCCTATTGTGTGCTAGGGTTTTATCTTGAGGGCCACCTTTGTTGGCACCTATATTTTCGGTGGAGACAATTATTCTCTTGGTAATATAGAAAACAGATTGTTGGGGTTTTCCCTTGGTTGAGAACGATTTTCCTTGGATAATTTCTAGTGTCTTTTGTGCATGGTTATTCTTCTTGTGATCTTGGTTTACTGCAGCTAGTGTATTGTTGTTGCAGTGTTTATGGTTCAAGCTCATGCTATAACAGAAATAAACTACATGTGCTTCAACCCTCATAAAAAAAACAACATGGTATCAAAGCAGTGTTATCGAAGAGGACCTATTTCACATAAATGAAGGCAGGTTGTGGAAGTTTGAGGGATGCTAAACTCCTACTGTTGGTGTAAGGAAAGGGCCAGACCTTCTCTTAAACCTTGTGGTGAAGTTTAAGACTAGCCGCATGCCTATTATCCTTGGCCGATTTTTTATTAGGGTCTTAAAAGGAGACCACAACATGGATAATCCCCTCTAGGGATGCTGCAACTAGAAGGAGCCCTAACAAAATTGTAGACCGAATGTTGTGGCAGATTTGAGGCTATGAAAACAAGAAACTTGATTTTTAAGGTGACTTATGAGGCAATTTTCTGAGATCAAAAGGTGTGGTCTGAGGCGGTGATTTTAGGCATGTTCTGAGGCCGATTTTTTGGATAGTAGTGAGGTAGATTTTCAGACCAGGATAAGGTGAATTTCCGAGGGAGGAAGGCCGAGATAGAGGCATGTTCTGTGGCAGTCCTGAGACAAATTATGAAGTCTGATCTAAAGAATCTACAACAAATTTTCTAAAGTCCACTAAGAAAGGTTAAGGACGCAAGTTTTAAGGTCTATATGCAGTCCATATTTGGTACAAGTCTACGGTATATCTGAAGGCATTTTTAATGCATGTCTAAGGTACGTCCGAAGCTATTTTTCAGAAGTTTTCAGAATTGTTTGGTGAATTTCTGAACTGGTTTTGAGGTCTATCCTAAAGCATATCACAGGTCGATCATGGGTGTTTTAAAGTGAAATTTGGACCCAAGAAAATATTGAGGAGAAGCTAGGGAAAGCTTGAGATCTATCTTGGGCACAAGCTTAAGGTTTTCCACAGGAAGTATATCTAAATCTGAGTTTGAAGAAATTTTGAATTTTTTTATGAAAACTTGTTTCAAAAATGATCCTTGACATGACTTTTGAGTGTGTTCTACAAGTGCACCTTATTCAAGATTTAATGGACATCGAGGAGACTAGACTTTCAGCTAGTGATGTGCAAAGCTCCCATTATGATTAAGACATTCTCATTATGTGTATCATTTTCCTTTGTGGAAGAAAGGAAAGCAACATAATCCACCTCAAAAGAAGTCAAGGAATGCACGCAAGAACAATAAGGAGTTCTTCTCTATCTCAGTCTTCTTGGGAATACCAAAAGAAAGATTGAACATGATTGTAGACCAAGGTAAGTTTTGTACTACATTCCTTATTTGATTTCATCATTACTCTGTAGTAGCTTGCATTTTATAATGAAGGGTATTATCCCTGGTATGGGATCCCTCATGACTTGGGCTATTATCTCTGGTACGGGAGTCCAAATTTTTTTGGTTGGTTATTATCCTAGTACAAGAGGCCATTTTGGTTGTTATCCCTATGGGATGCCATATTGGTTATTATCCTAGTACGAGAGGCCAACGTTATTATTTTATTATTGAAGTGCCATGATCCCTGGTACGGGAACCCATATTTCTCCTTGCTTAATAAAGTACTGTAGAGGCAGTAGAGGACCTGAGAAGGAATGGGATGTCTCTAGGATAACAACACAGGAAATGGAAGATGTCACAATTTCCTCTAGGACAGATGTTTATCCTTCCGACTTCAGAGGGAGTCACTTGACTCAAAGGGAGTCAAACTATTTGAGAAGAAAGAAGAGATAATACCTTCTCCCCCTTCAACAGTTCAGAGGGAGACAATTATTGATCCAGTTGATCCCATAGCTCCATTTGATGTTCCCATAGACATTGTAGTAGGCCAGAAGAGGCTTGCATGGGCTCGACATACTCTGTAAGAGGCAGAGGGAGATGTATCTCCTCTTGGTACATTTAGAGAGAGCAAGAGACCACAGAGATTTTCGAGCTTTGTTTCAGATATGAGCCACATCATTGATATTGATCCTTCTTGTCATGGAGAAGTAGTAGGGCAACAGGTTTGGAAAGATTCCATGACCAAAGAGTATCAGTCCATCATGAAGAATGATGCGTGGGATATTGTTCTGAGACTGGAAGGGAAGTCTGTAGTGACTTCCAAGTGGATCTATAAGATTAAAACATGCACCTGATGGAAGTGTCGAGAAATACAAAGTGATATTTGTGGCCAGAGGATTCTCTCATGTGGAGGGAATAGATTATGAGGAGACATTTTCTCTTATTGTGCGAGACACTTCCAACCATACGATTATTGGTCTTCCCGCATCCATGAGTTAGAAACTACATCAGATGCATGTGCAGTCAACCTTTATCAATGGTGAAATTGAGGAAGAAGTTTACATCGAGCAACCAGATGGATTCGTGATACATGAGAAGGAGTCTCATGTGTGTATATTGAAGAAATCCCTGTATGGACTAAAGAAGACACCTCGTGCATGGTATGAGAATATTGTTGGATACTTGATGAGTTTGGGCTTCAACAAGATTATTGTTGATCCAAACCTATACTATAACATTGTTGGTGACGAGTGCCTAATTTTGGTCCTATATGTTGATGAATTATTCCTCACCGGTTCATAAATCTTGATTGTTGAATGCAAGCGTGCATTGGCTTCTGAATTTGAAATGAAGGACCTTGGTATGATTCCCTAATTCTTGGGATTAGAAGTGTGGTAGAGGACTGATGAGATTCTCATGAATCCGGGGAAATACACAGTGGAGATATTAAAGAAATTTAGGATGACAGACTGCAAATCCATGCCTACACCGATGGTGATGAATTTGAAGAAAATGGACGAGGCTTCTTCTGATTCAGGCCAGATTGATCCACATATTTACAAAAATATAATTGGATCATTTATGTATCTTGTTAACACCAGAACTGATATATTCTATGCAGTGAACGTACTTAGTCAGTTTATGAGTCAACCAAGAAAAACACATTAGATAGCAACGAATCATGTGTTGAGATATTTACGAGGCACAGTGGGTTATGGACTGAGATATGCCTCTGGTGTAGACATGAGATTGCAGGGATATGCTGATGCAGATTGGAAAGGGAGCGTAGTGGACTGGAATAGCACCTCATGTTGTTGTTTTACTTTGGGATCTGCCATGGTTTCTTGGTGTAGCAGGAAATAAACTTCCGTGGCTTTGAGTACCACAGAAGCAGAGTACATTGCATTATGTGTGGCAGCCCGTGGAGTAGTGTGGCTTCAAAATCTTCGTGCAGACTTATTTGGACATGAGATGGATTCCACCGTTATCCATTGTGATAACCAGAGTTGTGTGAAGCTCTTAGAGAATCACGTGTTTCATGATAAATAGAAACACATCGAGATCAAATACCATTATATCAGAGATATGGTGCAGAGGAAATCAATACATGTGTAGTACCTTTCTACACACGAGTAGGTTGCAGATGTCTTCACTAAATCACTTTCTAGGATGAATTTTGAGTACTTTCATGAGACACTTGGCCTGGTAGAGAATTCCTCCCTAGCTGAGAGGGAGTGTTGTTGATTGCAACTTCATGAGACATTCTCCAGGTCGATCTCCTATGGACTGAGTTGAGACGATCTGTGAGAAGGCCCATGTGATGGGTGAGTCATACTCCTCTAGAATGAGTTGAGATGACGTGTGTGGTCTCTTGTTGTGATCCTCTAGACTAAGTTGAGACGACTTGAGATGGTCTCTTGTCAGAATCCTATGGACTTAGTTGAGTCAACTTGAGATGGCTCTACAAATACTACTCCTATGGACTTAGTTGAGTTGATGTTTTGAGAGTGACGTCCCTGTAGCTGAGCATAAGTGGAAGTGTCCCTAGTGGCAGAACACTAGAGGATGTGTGAGATCCCGTGCTATATTTTCAAAGATTAAGACTTTGGTAAAAACCTAATTTGTATTGTAAAGGGTACAAGTCGACCCCACCATGTAAAGATAATTAATATTGTGTAAAGATTAATTATATTATTCGGTTGTATAGGTCGGCCCTATTGTTCCAATAGACACATCCATTTGATGTGCCAGGTCATGTATAAATAAGAGATATATCCCCATTGTGGATCATATATCTCATTCACTAAAAACATGGTATGAAATTGGAGGACTGAAGTGCACACTCTTTTCTAGGCATGATCCTTCTTGGTCATAGAGCACCCTATTGTGTGCTAGGGTTTTGTCTTGAGGGCCACCTTTGTTGGCACCTATATTTTTGGTGCAGAGGGTGATCTTCTCTTGGCAATATCGAAAAAGGATTGTTGGGTTTTTCCCTTGGTTGAGAAGGGTTTCCCCAGGATAATTTCTAGTGTCTTTTGTGCATGGTTATTCTTCTTGTGATCTTGGTTTACTGCAGCTAGTGTATTGTTGTTGTAGTGTTTATGGTTCAAGCTCATGCTATAACATAAATAAACTACATGTGCTTCATCCATCATAAAAAAATCAATAGTTTGGGAGGTTGTTTTTGATAGTGAACTTGTGAGGACTACTTTGAATGGGGTGACAAAACAATGGGATTTATTTTTTGAGGACATTGTGGCAAGGGAAAATATTCCCAAGTGGGATCATCTTTGGGATGACTTCATTCAGGAGGAAACTCGAAGAGGATATGTGTAGGGGGGTTCATCCACATGTAATGATGAGGAGAATGTGGCACTTGCAGCTAAAGGCAAGAATAAGTCCAAGAAGGGTTCCAAGGATGGGAACAAGCAAAAGGGTGAAGGGAAGAAGGACATGAGCAAAGTCAAGTGATTTGCATGTCATAAGTTTGGGCACTATGTTGGAAAATGTCCTAATAAGAAGAAGAGTCAAGTTGCAGCTTCAACATATGTGGAGGAGTTTTCTCACAGGTTCGAGAAGGAGTATTCATTGTTGGTGTTTCTTTCCTCTAGAGCATCATCTACCAATATTTGGTACATTTATAGCGGTGCCTCTCACCATATGATAGGTGTTCATGAGTATTTCACATATATTACAGAGATTGGGGATCTTGAGGTGGTTCTTGGAGATGACTCAGTGGTCAAGGAAGTTGGTAGTGGGAAAATATCATTTTAGAGGGAGTCTTTACCTCACATGTTGTTGAGAGATGTCCTATATGTTTCGGTCTTGGAGAAGAACTTGGTGTCAGTTTCCATTATTGAGGATAGGGGATATGAAGTGTTGTTCCATGATGGAAATGTGCTCTTGTATCCTAAGGGATCCAGTGTCACTTCGGCCAAAGTGATTGGGATCCAACACGAGAAGTTGTATAAGCTCATGTTTTATCCAACTAGAGCATTGATGCATAGTGTCAGCAACAATGAGTGTTGTAAGTTATGGCATAGGAGGATGGCCCATTTGCATCATGGGGCTATGCGGATATCGAGAGAGATTGTGATTGTTGTGCTAGAGTTAAATATAGAGCACCAGAAGGTGTGAAAGGGGTGTTCTCTTGGGAAGTACACCAAGTTTTTTTTTCCGAGAAGTGACAACAGAGTAGCACATATTCTTGATTTGATTCATTTTGATGTATGTGGTCCTATGTCTTCTATATATTTGAGTGGTTTTGAGTATTATGCAATTTCCATTGATGACTTCTCCAAGAAATCTTGGATTTTATTCATGAATACCAAAGGACATATCTTCAATTGGTTCCAAGCGTTGAAATCTCTCGCGGAGAACCAATTAGGGAAGAAAATCAAAGTGTTGAGATCGAACAATGGGGGTGAGTATACCTCCAATGAGTTCAATGACTTCTGTGCTAGAGAAGGCATTAAAAGAGAATTGAATGTTCCGTACAACCCATAGAAAAATGGGGTTGTTGAGAGGAAGAAAAGGGCCATTGTTGGGGTTGTGAGAGCCATGTTACATGATTAGGGGCTACCACTCTTTCTTGGGGATGAGGCATGCAACACTACAATTTATTTGCAGAATAGAAGTCCACACAAAGTATTAGGGGACAAGACTCTTGCAGAGGCTTTCTCTCAGAAGAAGCCTGATGTTGAGCACTTCAATATTTTTGGGTTCCTTACATATTCACATGTCCCTTCTGAGAAGACGGAAAAACTAGAACCAACGATATAGAAGGAAATATTTGTTGGGTATAACGAGACTTCAAAGGCTTACCGCATATACATCCCCTCTTTGAGGAAGACAATTGTACGACAAGATGTGAGATTTGAGGAGGATAGAGCCGTTAGGAGGTCAATGGATGTTGAGCAGGGGGAGTAGTAGGCTCCTTAGATTCAGGTAAGTCCTTCACATAGTACGTTGACACAAAGTTCACGACCACCTACTTCAGGGACTATAGGTCCACTGGTGAGAAACATCATTGAGTCTGATCCTTCCACCTTTGATAAGGCAGTAGGTCAGCAGGTATGGAAGTATGCCATGGTGGAAGATTACAATTCCACCATGAAGAATGATGTTTGGGAGGTGGTTCCAAGATCCGAGGGAAAGTTAGTAGTGAATTGCAGGTGGCTCTACAAAATCAAGAATGTTGTTGATGGCAGATTTGAGAAGTACAAAGCTTGGTTTGTAGCTCGAGGGTTATCGCAGGTAGAGGAAGTATATTATGATGACATATTCACTTTGGTTTCTATATATACCTCGATCAGGGCAGTGATATCCATTGTTGCAGAGATGGGTTGGAAGATCCATTAGATGGATGTAAAGATTGCATCTCTGAATGATCTCATACAGGAGGAGGTGTACATAGAGAAACCACAGGGATTTGAGGTGCATGGGAGAGATTCTCATGTGTGTAGACTGAAGAAGGCATTGTATGGATTGAAGTAAGCTCCTAGAGCTTGATATTCAAGGATTGATACATACTTGTAGTAGATGGGTTTTGAGAAGAGCGAGGCAGATCCAAACCTTTAATTCATTGTGGTTGGGGAGGATCCTCTCATTCTTATGCTATATGTGGATGATCTCTTCATTACATGGGAAAAGAGACTCATATTTGGTTGCAAAAAGATACTTTCTTCAGTGTTCAAGATGAAATACATTGGACTGATGCACTACTTCTTGGGATTGGAGGTTTGGTAGGAGCCAAGACACATATTTTTGGGATAGGGAAGATATGTTGTTTACATTCTAAGGAGATTCCAAATGGAGGATTTTAGGCCCATGTCCACACCCATGATAACCAAATAGAAGAAGCTTCATTATTTTTAATAATATTTGGTTGATCCTACGTTGTATCGTTAGTTGATTGGTTTTTTGATGTATCTGGTCAACACCAGACCATATATTTGTTTTCTCTTAAACACTCTCAGTCAATTTGTGGTGGAGCCTCAGAGAGTGCATTGTGTAGCAGAAAAACATGTGCTCATGTACCATGAGCATCTTAAGGGAATAATGGATAATGGACTGAACTATGAGAGAGGAGATGTAGTCAGATTGACTGGCTACACTGACTCAAATTGGGTAGGATGCATCATTGATAAGAAGAGTACCTCAAGTTGTTTCTTTGGATTGGGCTCAATAGTTGTGTCTTGGTTCAGTCAGAAGCAAAGGTCAATGACTTTAAGTTCTACAGAGGCTGAGTATATGGAAACCATTCAGGCCAATTGTGTGGCCATATGGCTTCACAAGTTTTTGGTTGGGATATTTGGTGTGCAGTTGAGGCCCATGGTGATTTACGGTGAAAATCAACGTTGCATAAAACTCTTTGAGAATCCATTTTCTCATGACAGGTCCAAATACATCAAGATTAGATATCAATTCATCCGAGATTATGTTAAGAGAGGGGTAGTTGAGCTACAATTTATATCCACTTATGAGTAGGTAGTAGACATCCTCACTAAGTATTCTTGAAGAGACAAGTTTGTACCCTTCAGAGACAAGACAGGGGTGGTGAGGAACACTTTCCTGGGTAAGAGGGAGTGTTAAATAATTAAAAAGTACAAAGGAAAAGTGTTCTCAAAACTTAGGCGCCTAGGGGTGATAAAGTGTCCAATGTGGTCCCTAGTGAATTGACTTTATGTGAGATAAAGTTAAATGTTACTTTAGGGAAATTTCATGAAGTGGGTGACTAAAGATACTTTTAATCACCACCATTGATCTAATTTCATCTCCACTGTAAGATCATGTGACTCTTCAACTTCCCCCATTGAGTCGACTTGGGAATTGAGGATCCACTTCATTTGGTATTCTTCATGAGTTTTGGAGAGTGTTGAGAGAGAGAAGTCGAGCTAAGGAGAAGGAGGGAGAACTTGCTAAAAGAGGAATGATTTTCAATGCAAGAGTACAACATGAAAATCGAGGCAAGGTGTTGAACCCCTTTTGTGCTTTCCCCCTCCTTATTATTTTTTCTCGCTTCTTTCATTACCTCTTCTTTCCCCCCTCCTTATTATTTTTTCTCGCTTCTTTCATTACCTCTTCTTTTCCCCCTTTTATACTTTCCCTTTTATTGTTTTATTTTTCTCCTTTCTTTTTCCCTTTCTTGGTACTACCATACTTAGTCATTTTTCAAGTTCGCGGACTTTCGGACTCTCACACTTTCATTATCTTCCGTTCACCCATATAGAAGTTTTCCCAACACTTAGAATTTTTTTGCGTCTCATACTTTTGAAATTTCAGACTTTTAGACCTGACGATCTCCATCCACCTGATACTTTCCAATACTTAGCCATTTCATTCACGGGATTTCAGACTTGCAGACCTTCGAACTTGTGTATCTGCCTTTTCATACTAGTCACCAATCCTGATTCTCCACCATTACTTGTCCCTTCACATTTTTCGATGTCACATTTATTGTTATCCCTACGGACCCAGCTTCCAAATTTATTGTTGAAGTGGCCATTAATTAATGATGCTATTACTGAGGCTATTAATAGTTATTTTGAGTTAATGTTTCTATAAAAAGAAATCTAACTCAAGTTCATTTTACCATGCAAGTTGATATTTCAAGAAAAGTTGGCAAGCTTCATTGGGACAACTATAAAAAAACAATCGTTCTATGGGGATAATTTGAATCTCTTTTCTAGGGAAGATCAGAACTAGCATTAGTCCCACTCCTACTGGTATTATTCAAAATTGTTGGATAGAGAAGACAACAAAGTGTGGACCTCAAGAATAGTTCTCACGGGATGTGTTCCAGAAGTCTTTGAATGCAAGGATATTGTCACCTGGTGTGTTGATAAGATTATTCAAAATAAAAGAGTCATCGCATTGCAGAATAATTTTCCTATCTCAATGATGCCTTCAATATTTAGAGAAATTTTGAAATTGCCAGAGCCGAACATGGTCTATAAAGGGGAGGAATCTAGAAATATCTTAAAAAGAAAGAATAATGGAATAGAGCTTCTTCAAGAATATTTGCATGACCCTGTGTCAATGCCTGAAGACATATCCAGAATTCAGGTAAGTTCTTTAAATAATCCTTATAAAGAATTTGCATGGTTATTTACTCGAATTGTTGGCCAAGAATCTACATAGACAATTCCTCGACTAGCATTATATATATTGCATTTTGTGTTTCATGAAAACGCTATCTTTGACTAGGCAAAGATAATTTCGAATGAAATCACTACACAATTGAATAATTTAAAGTTTGATAAAAGGTTTTATATGTCGTCCTATTTGATACTTTATATCACATATTGTCATACTTTTGAGGGTGTAAAAATTGCCTAGAGAATCAAAATAGAGGTGGACCCTGTGACCATGTGGTACCAAGCTCTATGGAGACACAGATTCATGTTATAAAAACAGGATCGTGGAGCAATAAAATAAAACAAATGCGGAAATTAAACACAGAGGATACACAATACAATAGAGACATAGATATAAGTGGTTCACCCAGTGTGGGCTACGCCCACCAGAGATATTTCCAGGTCCTTCTTTTATTATTATCCAAAAAATCAAGGGATACAACCTACAACAAACCCGTTGTAACTTCCTCTTCTTTCTCTCACAATATCCTCACTCATAATACAATATTCACAATGATCCATAGCCGCAATACATTTCCCTCATAAAAGAGGGTTGCCTTCTAGGGAAAAAAACCCTAACATAACTTCTACCGTCAGATCTGCGACCTTATAATGAATGGTCTAGATTTACTATGAAATTACAATATACATTTACAAGGCAATTTTTCCTTCGGGAGATTCACCCCTGAACCTCCGCAGGGGGGGTAACCCCCTTGCACTCCCCCGTGTGGAGGAGTGTACATTCTTTCGGGGTGTAAAGTCGTCATGGGGTATAAACCTGGGTGAAAGAAAATACCTCTGAATCAGGAAGATAATCAGGCTCCACAACCAACAATCTGCCACTTGGAGATTGATCTCAATAACTCCATCACCATTGTATCTGTTGGAATGTAACACCCATGTTTCCCCCAGCTTGTAATTAATCATAAAATAGGATTACCATGCTAAGGAATGTGGATAGTGTAAATGCATTATTGTTTGAGTTGCTAATAACTGACTGTGCGGGTGAAGCCTTGAAATTACTGGCCATGGTATCACTAGAGGAAAGAATGTGAAAACTATAAGAGAGGGTTAATTATGTATAACTGCAGAATGTCAACTCAAAGTACCACTGGGTATGACAGAAAAAGATGACATGAGTTCCCTTTTGACAGAAGGAACGGGGTGGGACGAGAACCATCCTAGGGAAAATATATGATAAAATTTGGTAAGGAGAATGCGCAGAGCTCTCCAGCAGATGATGAAAAGAAGGCCGTGAGCTTGATGCTAAGGGAGCATCTGATAAACCTCGCCCAGGGCCACAACAGAGGAGAAAAATATCTGAGAGTATGCAGAGAAAATGACCCGAACGCGAGCTTGATGCTGAGGAAACATCTGATAAACCTCACAAGGATACTGTGACATAGAGAAGGTCACTGAGATATGGCATAGTTCATGGCTTGGCACGGGGGTGGCCAGAGTGATAAGAATGAATGCGTCTGAGCCTATGGTTGGGAGGAAAGGCGGACACCCACAGTCATTTAGATGGCTGCAACTTGTAATAGATAAGTATTCTCCTACCCTGTGTAATTGAGCTATAACTGCGTGATGAAATTTGATATACTGTGAACGTTTTCAAAGATATGCATGTTTGATTAATGATTTATATTGTACCCCTTTTGTGTCTTCTTGATTGTGTAATTAGTCAAGTAGGAAATTGTATGAATTGGACATGTTTTTATACTCATAAATGCTTGCATCCTGTGGTGGCTTAAGCCAGAGACACAAACTGCGAGTTCGTCGACCATGGGCATAGTTTCATGTATGCATGTCGACCCTCCTAGTTTTTCTGATCCCCTTGGAGGATGGAGTTTGTTAAGCTCAAGAGAGGTAGTGTAGATATGCATAGGCTCTCTGCGAGGCAAGCAGAGACCGAGAACCACTCAAGTTCTAGACTTGATGAAGGAGATCAAGAGTTGTGCAGAAGACCCTTCTAAGTGTTAATTTCGGGAGAAAGAGTGCAACTCTCTTAAATCATTCATAACTGATTAAGCATAGGACGGATAGCAAGATTCAAGTATCAAAAGGGAATGCCCTTTCATTTGGAAGACGAACGAATGAGACCTTTCGGGAGGATCCAAGGTCTGTTGCGACCGCTAAATTGGAAGAAGGAGCACAAGCATTAATGCCTCGACCCCTTCAGTCTTCACAAGATAGAAGAATGTTGGTAATCATCGTGAATAGGATGGATCCTACGAAACACAAAATCATGATGCGATATGGACCATAGATCCAAGGATCTGTCGGGACCCACCTTGACCGTTGGATCTGTGAGTGCGCAGTTCGCGTGATGGGAGAATCTCGCATTGGTGCGATTAAACTTCTGAAACCCAAAGTTGTGATGTGATATGGAGCATTGGATCAAGGAAGGTCATGGAACGTTGATCCGACGTGAGAAAATTAACACAAGGAGTATGTGGGAATTCAAAATTCCCTAAAGACCAAGCTCAAAAGAGACTAACGCTTTTCAGAAGCGTAGATGAGGTCCAAGAGGTGAACTTTTTTGAAGTTTGTAAGCTCAAGAGGGAAGAGAAAGTCAAGACCCATACATCAGAGCTCAAAGGAAGTAAATCGAAGGTTGATACCTTTGAAACATTTGAAATCTTCCAAGTCAGAGAAGAAAGTGAAAGCTCAGGAGGAGGAGCAACAATGATCGTTGGATCGAGCACTGTGAAATATCTGGACCGTTGGGATCCATGTCCAGAAAATTAGAAGAGCGTGCAGGAGGAGATCATATCTGGGCCATCAGATCTGAGCATGAGGACCAACAGTTGTTGGATCCCAAAAAAAGTGCACGAGGCCTAACCCTTTGAAAGTACACAAGAGAGTGGACTTACGAAGTCCTGAAGCTCCGAAGTCAATCGGAACCGTCCAACGTCATGGTTGGTACGTTGCATAAGATCCACAACTTTAGAGGTTTGTGGACAAGGAGGATGACAAATAGCCGAAGTAAATTCTGGTCCTTTATCACCAGGGGGATACGTTTCAAGAGATCGTGTATTTTGGGTAAAAGAACTCCAGATAAATGGGTGCATAAGAGTTGAAACTTCCGAAGCCCGGAGAGATGGAGAGACGAAGCGCTGAAGTGCCGAAGTGCTGAAGAGCTGAAGAGATGAAGGTCTCTAGACCGTTAGATCCAGAGAGAAACGCAGTGATAGATCACAAGCTTCAGGTAAATTACATTGGATTTTTAGTTGAAAGTTGAGAATTGGGATTCCTGAACCCCGAAGACCCGAAGTGAATCTAGACCACTATATCCAGAGGGATGCGTGGCGATGAATCGTGGAATATGGAGAAATATGTTCGAGAGTTTTCAATTGATATTTGAGACTCCCGAAGTCCAGAGAGCCGAAGTAAATCTCAATCATCCGATCATCTGAAGTAGATCTCAGTCGTCAGATCATCCGAAGTAAATCTCAAGTGTCGGATCGTCCAAGGTGAATTTGGACCATCTGATCCAGAAGAGATGTGGCGTAAATATATGGACTCCAGATAAAGTCCCGAAGTAATTCATAGCCACTAGATTAAGGGGGACGTGGCATAAATCTATAGATTTTAGGTAAAGACCTGAAGTAACTATCAACCGTCTGATTTGAGAGGACACACGACAATAATCCACATACGTCAAGGGGAAGTGAAAGTTGAGGACTGAGAAATCCGAAGTCTGAAGACATGAAGGGATCGCAACCATTGATCCGAGAGGTATATGCGTCAGTGGATTAATAATTCTGGATAAAATCTATTGGGGAAAAACGAGAGTTGAGATCTCATATTTCCGAAGTCTAGAAATCCGAAGCGACGAGAGTCATCGATGTGAAGGTGGACACGCGATGCCTGATCTATAACTCCGGAAGAAAAGAGAGGAGGAAAAGGTCTGAGGACTTGGAAAATATCTCGATCATTGATTGAGGAGGGAGATGAAGGACCATTGATTTGGTTGAGGAGGCCAAAGTCCCGAAGTGGGAGCAGAACCATCGATTGAGGGGGACGCGTGACATATGATCTATCGTTTCAAAGAAATCTCTCCGGAAGAAATGAGAGTTTGAGAATTGAAACTTCCGAAGGTCATACTCGCAGAGGAAATAATAGCTGTGTTATCACTCCAGGAAACTCTCCTAGGCTGTAAGTCAGAGATGCCTGGTAACTCAATCTTTTGGTAACTATTTTCTCAATAAAAAGTGTGGGTTTGGATCAATTCGGAGGACTGAATCATTTCTCACTCAAATCATGCATAAACACATTTAGATGGACAAGGATTTCAACCACAAATGTTCAGAGAGTTTACAAATAAAGGGATGGATGAAGAAATAACTATTATATCAGCAGAATCACATATAAAACATATATGAATGGCCAATTACAATAATCACAAGAATACTTGTAGAGTTAAACTTATGAATGCAGTGATAAGATGAAAGTTATCGGGCATAAACAAGCATAACAATATGAATATAATATCCAGGTGCAAGTACAAAATAGACAGGAAGATGAAATCTGAACAAATTATGGCAAAAGAAGCTTGTATTACTCCATATGAAAATGAGAAGTTTTGAGTTACATAATATGAAAAAAGTCTCCAAAGTCGAACCTTTGGTTTATATTCTACCCTTAGCTTTATAGCTTTACAAAGCAGTTCTGAGATCCTGAAAACAAGGATCAAATATACTAAAGATAGTAGATCAAAATTTAGTTGCAAAAGATGTGGGATGATCCCCAAAAATGAGGTCAATCCCAGATTTCATGGTCTTCCTCTCTTGTTGAGTGCTGGTGTAGTGTAGGATAGCCTCCCAAGGCTGACTGCAGCACTCCAAAATTTTGATGACTCTTCAAGAGATAAAATTCAAGATTTGCTGAAGTGTGCCGAAATCATTTTACGCCTTTGAAAAGATACCAAAATGATTAAAACACCTCTCTTCTTTCCTTATCCATCAAAAATGATTTTCTGCCTTTGAAAAAGATACCAAAAATGATTAAAACACCTCTTCTTTCCCTTATCCATCAAAAATAGCTATTGGATCTGATTTGATAATTCAACAACTATCCATTCGAAGAGGTTTCAAACCATTCCAACTCAAAAACTCCCGATCTGGGCAAAAATTCGGTCATTCTGGCAGTAACAGGCTTTTGGTGGTTAACATAGAAGACTTCTGGGTGGATTAACTACCGAAAGCACTGCTTTTGGTGGTTAATGAATAGTCATCCTATTCGCCTAAACCACCGAAAAGGCAGGTTTTCCAGAAATAAACTGCCTTAGGAAAAATCGAATTTTTAAGTTGTGGAGAGTCCATTTTACATGCTTGAATAGTCGATTGACATCTAGAAATCCTAAGCTTTCCAATGGTACTTTCAAATCTTCATTTGGAGTTCGGGAAGGTAGTAAAAATTTCCCTGCAATATTAGGCACCATTCTTAAAAAATTGTTGGTGCGTTTGATCGCTAACAAGCCGCACATCTTTAGTGAAAGGTGTCAGCAGATCCTCCACTCTAGAAGATTGACTTATGGAAGCAAGGAAAGTTTGAGACTTGAGAATTTTGAAGTTCGAAATTCCAAAACAAATCACAGTCGTTGATTTGAAAGAGGTCAGATATGATCCGTAGCTTTGAAAGGTATAGATCTGAGCCGTCAGTTCAGAGGCACCGTCAATATCGTGAGATCGACGGTCCCATAGCATTAAGGGGATCAGAGATGCACAAACTTTAAAAAGTTGAGGGCGGGTCGCAATCCAAACCATGGTTTTGAAGAAAGGACACATGGAGGCTCAAGGGGAATTGCATGGTGAAAAGTAGTTTGGTTTCTGACCATCCTTGGCCATGACCACAATCACGTGGTTATGTAAGGCCATCACTCAAGGTCATTTCAAGGAATGAGATTATTAGAAAAGGAGGTAGCATGTAGACTCAAAGATTTCACAGACGCAAAGAGGAGGGTCGCGGGTACCTTTAGACCTGCACCAGGAAATTGAAAGGGTCTACGTCTAATTACAGAATGAGACCATCAAGGTATTAGAGAGTCGTTTGGATCCATAATCAGAGATCCTTGACCGGGAGGTCGGACCGGTTCCCCGACCTTCCAAATTAGAAAGCATGTATGGAGAATCTGTCCTTTAAGAAAAGCAAAAATTTGTATGCCCTGTTGTGGGTGTGTTACAAATTGGTATTAGAGCCAGGTTACAACACTTGGCCTGCTTGGGCTCATTTACGAGTCGTGTAAGGAGGTATTGTTATCTGCATTTACTCCTTGGGGAGAAGGACTATAGATTGAACCTGTGATTTTAGGAATTCTTGTTGAATTTCAGAGAAGAATTTCTTTAGACCTTTGTCAAAGTGATAACTACTCTTACCAATTAACATTTATAATAAGACTTGAATGTGGGTAGCTGAAAGTGCCAGGGTTCTATCAAGGGCAGCTGAAGCCCGAAGGATGAATGACCTGGTGTTCATAACACTGCTTCTAAGCATGGGTGGTTGGAACTTCAGGCACTAATGATGGTATATTATATAATGGTTAATACCTTTGTGGGATTAACAGAATCTGATAGGATCAAGTAGGATCCCTAATAGTTATAGTTACTTCTCTATAGTAAAATCAAAGTATATACCTCCTCATGACCATAGAAAAGTGAGATGGGTAAAAACCTATGGACGTTGAGGCAAGAAGGTTTTCTTTCTAGACGTTGTCGCATAAATAGGAATGTGACCTTGGTTGGTTATTTCCTTGAGAAAAGGAAACATCAATATGAGATATGACTGTGAGGTTAGTCCTGTAAGTGACTAAAATCTCAAACTAAAGGACACTAATGATGAAATTAAACTATCAAGTGAATGCATGAGGTAAAAAGGTGCAAGATATGCACCTACTTATACACGAATGTGTATACATGATCATAAGGATGATTGGAATATCCTTGGGAAAAGGATATAGAATCCATATATGTCCATGTGTGTGATTGACATGGAAAAAGTTCAAGAAATAAGCTAGCACAATGAATACTTATATGTTTTTAATCATGCTTGAGTACATGGGTTAATGCATTGTGGAGCTTCCTAATATGAAGCCTTATATTAATACCAGTTGGGTATGAATGATATTAAACGTGCAAGTGATGAACATGTATGATGTAAGTTACAAAACCAGAATATGTATGGATACATAATTTGGATGCATGACAAAGATGTCTATTTATATTCCTTATGGAATAGTTGGTAAACAATTGAAGCTAACTCAAGGTTGAGGCCATCACATGTGGTGATGGATATGCAATAAGGAAGTTGCATGCTGAGGGAGTTCCCTGTGGAGGAACTGTTTGAAGACTTTGTCAGGGGGGACAGAGTCACAACCTTAATAATTGCTGAGAATTAAGCAATGAGCTACAAGCTTCTATATGTATATATATATATATATATATATATAAGAATCTTGGATTACATTTTGAAAACATCACGTAATGAATAGAAAACTAATGAATGAATAAATGAGTATATTTGATTGAATAGGCTTGTTTGAAGCCACATTAAGAAAAGGAAATGAGGCCTTTAGAGATAACTCAACTAGGATTTAAAAGTCCCAGGCGGTGTAGAAAGAATTGGAAGAAGGGGAGAGCACCTAACTCCTTTCTTGCTATGCGTTATGTTTCCTCTAGAATGAGGAAGCTGGTACGCTAATGAAAGTAAACAGGTTTTGACACCATAGTGATAAGGATTGTATTGTTGAAGATACAATCGAAATATGTTTGTGTTGCACTTGTGGAAACATTTGAGGATAATGTGATGAAGTGCATAAAGATATGCTAGGACATTTTGAAGATGTTTTATGAATTGGAATATTATGATACATGCATTTGGTTTAATATTACAACTAATGTAATTGTGACTATGATGATGCATGCTATGTATAGAAATGAATTTGAGCTATTGAGGAAGACAATTGCCAATGATGGGAAACCTAAATCAGAGGATGACCAGGAGAAGGATGTGGTTGAAAGATTGTTGACAGGGTTGTAAAAGTCCCCATAAAGTACTGTTGATGAGGTAAAAATCAGAAAGAGGGTACTAGCAGCCAAGAACCGGTATAAAGATATTTGTGCATATGTGGCACAAGGTATGAAGGGATTTGGTAAGAACCCCTTCTGAAATATTTTATTGTCTTAGTGTTATGCATGAACTTTTGAAAGGC
>SNQJ01S0024580.1:22954-48460 GCA_010110895.2 Picea sitchensis | reverse complement strand
CCATTCCTTTGCTTTATTTTTACCTTTCCCATTCCAACAATTTTGCATGGTGCATCATCACCCAAATGAAACTGTCCAAAATCACCTTGAACATAATCTAGAAAATGTTTCCTATGGGGTGTAGCATGAAAGGAAGCCTCTGAATCTACTAACCAAGACTCAGAAATATTATCTACAGAAAGAATCAACGCATCTTGTAACACATCACCTGTTACATTTGCTTCCTAATTTTTCTCATGTTGTCCATATCTTTGTTTCTTTGGAGCTCTGCAGTCTTTATTCATATGTCCTTTCTTCCCACAATTCCAACACTCTATTTTTTCCAATCTAGATTTGGATCTTCCCTTACTATAATTCTCGCGTTCCCCTAATCCCTTTCCTCTATCCTTTTGTCTTCCCCTGTTCTCCATGTTTAATGCATTACCTGATGTTTCACCTGTGCTTTTTCCGTCGCATTTCCTCACTAAGGATAACACCAAAAACATCATCAAATTTTAAAGTGTTTGAACCAGAGACAAAGTTACTTACAACCATGACCAATCCATTCCATCTTTCGGGCAATGAGCACAATATTAGAAGAGCCCTGACCTCATCATCAAAGTCCACTTTTACAGAATTTAGTTGATTAGTAACCGTAGTAAATTCATTTAAATGATCTACAACATACACACATTCTGACATCTTCATATTAAATAATCTCTTCATTGGAAATACCTTATTAGATGTTGAGGGTTTTTCATACAGTTTATCCAATGCATCCATCAATGCTTTCATTGTATTTTCTTTCGAAATCTTGAAATCCATCGACACTGCTAGGCTCAGTCATATCATTCCTAGTGCCTTTCTGTCAAGAACTTCCCATCCTTCATCCTTCATGGTTGTCGTCTTCTTTGATATTTCACCGAATGGTAGGAATAGATCCTTCTGATATAAATAATCTTCCATCTACATCTTCCATAACTGGTAGTTTTGGTCGTTAAATTTCTCGACCCTAAACTTTCCATCTTCCGCCATTGCTCCCACTCAAACCAAAAACCCTCTTTTCCTACGAGTTACCTTTTTCTCTGATACCAATTGTTAGAAAAACAGGATCGCAGAGAAATAAAATGAAACAAATGTGGAAATAAAACACAGAAGATACACAATACAATAGAGACACAAATATACTTGGTTCACCTAGTGTGGGCTACATCCACTAGAGAAATTTCCAGGTCCTTCCTTTATTATTATCCATCAAATGAAGGGATAAAACCTACATCAAACTCGTTGTAACTTCCTCTTCTTTCTCTCATAGTGTCCTCACTCAGAATACAATATTTGCAATGATCCATAGCCGCAATAGATTTCCATCATAAAAGAGGGTTTCCTTCTAGGGAAAAAAAACCTAACATAACTTCTATCATCAGATCTGTGACCTTATAATGAACGGTCCAAATTTGCTATGAAATTACAATACACATTTACAAGGAATTTTTTTCCTTCGGAGTGTACATTATTCCAGGGTGTAAAGTCTTCATGGGGTATAAAAATGGCTGAAAATAAATACCTTTGAATCAGGAAGATAATCAAGCTCCACAACCAACAATTCAACCATCATTTTTATGAGGTGTATTCAAATTTTGTATCTAAATTCAAGAAATTGTTATTTGGGGATGACATTTCATGGATATCATTGGAAGCAACGACTTTTATGAAGGGAAGATGATTTCTGGAGAAAATGGAAGATTATAATGTCATCGGGGTTTTCTGCTCTATTGAATTTTTTTTTCCTTCCATATTATATATATGATAATCTATTTATCATTGATATAGCCATGCAATATAAATTTAGGTTCCATACTTTATCTGAAAAAATGAAAAAGAATTTCATACCTCTCCCGTCGAAAGTTGGTGAAATTCTTCTTCGGGGAATTTCCAAAATAAATGAATATTTTGTTTATTTCAATAATTATGACCTAAGATTCATGGAGTAAATCAAGGGTTTCGACCCAAATCACCTTTTTTATTATCATTTTCTTTCAGTTGCGATCATCCCTACAATTTTAAATTCAGCCTTCAGTAAAGAAGAAGAAAATGACAGTCACAATCCTAGTAACCAAGAAGTCGATAGAGATATTGAAGATATATAAATTGTCATAAGCACTACAGAGCATCATAAAGAAAGAGGTAAACCATCGAGTGATAAAAAATGTCCAGTCACCAGCTGTCTCTAGAAGAAGTTCCTTGCCAAAGGAAAATCCTCATCCAGGAACATCCCACACGAGAAAAATGCATAGCAATAAATTAGGAGATGATGAAGAGAGGAACCCTCCTAAATGGAACTTGGAGAATCCCCATAAACCAAAGGTCAACATAAAAATAACTAATTCACAGTAGAAAGGGGATGAAACACATGCTCCGAAAGATGATTTTTTGTTAGATAACATGGATTTGGATGTAGATATTCAAAACATTACTTTCCCAGATGTAGAAGTATCTGCTCAAGAAAAAGTACAACATGTCTCCACACTTATGATCCAGGATGAGACATTTTTCGATGAGGAAACATTTGTTGTAAAAAATTCATCTTTTGATAAACAATCTAAGAAAATAGTTTTTTAGAGAACTACAAAGAGTAAGAGTGGGAAGCTACGGTCTACCATTGATACTCTAGATATTTTACCTTCCAAATTATCATATATTCATAGATTTATAGGGGATGCACTTGATGTTTCAATTGCACACATCGAAGAAGAGAATGCCCAATAGAAAGAAAGAATTAAAGAATTGGAGTAAACCCTCATGCATCCACCTATTCTGGCTTCTCATGTTGCTATGATTCGTTCTGGAAAAAGGTCTTCAAGAAAACCTAGAACCAAGTTCAAGGGTCAAAGTAATTTTCAGTTTGATCACTACCACCTGGCATTTTGTTGGACAAAATATTAAGAAAAGAAATTCATTAATTGTAGAACTGTAGGATATGGAAAAGAGTTTTTCTTCTCTTAGTTTAAGAATTCAAAATACCAAGGAATATTTAAAATCAGATTTGAAAAATGATGAAGGGTTCTAAACTGATGGAGTTGTGATGTTTTCAATGAAAGTTTTGGAAATGACAGAGAAAACAAGAAAGAAAGAAAATATACCTTCTCCGAGCTGCATCAAACAATTGAAATCCTTCTATATGGAAAGAATTAATGTATTAAAATGTCTGATAACTCAATTGATTGACTTATCAAGGAGGGAAAAAAAAGTATATTTAAAAATCCTTGATTTGGATATCGCTGGAAGCACCATTGAAGTCTCGGACCCTAAGTATATTTCAAACTCTATGATCATGACTCAACAACATTTTGAAGATAAAATTGAAGAATTAAAAAGGACATCGACTATAAATTTTGATAATATGATGGAATTTACACATGATGACATTGGCAACTGGCTTGTCGAGTACACAAATAAAAATGAAGACATTGAAAATATATTACAAAATTTGCCTATTGATCTTAGGGAAATTGAAAAGGAGTTGACTAATGTTAATACAAGACAAGAAGTAATTGTTTCTCCATTGATGGACTTTATCCAAGAATGGTTGAATACCTCAATCGCTAAGATCTCCGAAATTCTAGCAGAGGTAGTTATGACCGGTAATCAAACCGCAACCAACAAGAGTATAAAGGAAGAGGCAACAAGCAAATGAAAGGGAGAGATACCATAATAGTAAGTCCATGTTGATCACATGCTTCTTTCTTTATCAGTTATCATCCAGTTATTCTTCTTCTTTGAATAGAAAAGTATAACCAAATCCTTATAACTTTCTCTTTGTCTTCTTTCCAGATTTTGTTGTTCGACATCCACCCACCTTCTTCTTTATATGTTCTATCTTCTTGTATATGTTTTCTTTATGGTCTGCAGGAGCCCCAATCTCGGTCCTTTGGACAAGCGCCTTTTAATTTCAATGCATTGTAACGGACTTTATTATTTTTTGATAAATCCTAGAGAACTAATTCGGGATCAATTTTGAATGTATTTTATAACTCTGAGTTCTGAGTATAAAGTATTTGAAATTGGTTTATCATAATCCTCTTTTGAGCTATACAAGAATTTACTCTATAAAAGTTCTCTTATGCGTACATACTATTGTTCCTAAGATTAAACTTAAGGCTCAAAGAATAATGTCAGGCATCAGGAATTAAGGAATGATTTGTTTTAAGAGTGCTTTTTCTTTCCGTTAGTTATGTAAGAATTTAAATCCTCAAATGAAATTAATAATTGAATAGAACAGAGGCTGTGTTTCGTCGTTTGATTCAATTAGTGGTGATGAAGAAAGTTACAAAACTATTAAACAAGATAAGGCATCAATGACAGAAGAATCTTACCTTGTTTATAGTAGAATAAAGAGTGGAATGCACCCTTGAAAGGATATATGATATAGTGGTCCAAGTAGCTTGCAGGTCTTGTATTTGTTGATAACAGATACAAAGGAAAAATTGCTTGCTTATGAAATATGATCACAGTAGATGTTGTACTAAATTGCAGTCATTCACTTATCGAGGAGTAACATAAAGAAAACTGGAAATATGAAATACAAGAAGAGCACATAACTCAAACAACACAAAATTTGGAATCCCTGTCTGTGCTTGTATTAACACTCACAAAGGACAAGTTTTCTTAGTTACAATACAGAAAGAAGCAACCTTTGTTCATTCTTCTAAATATGTATTTATACAAAAGGTTCTCAACCCTAAACGGTTGGAATTCTTCTTATTTCTAAAATAGTAAAGATTACAAAAAGTGAAATCTGAAGTGCTTCACTTGCATCTCTTTTGTCTTTTCGTTATGTTGGCATAGACGTTTTTCTTTCCTTTTGTCCAGCTCAAAAATGGATAATCTCTAATCATGATCGGTACAGATAATGTGTACAGACTACCTCATTGGTTCTCGGAGGTGTTGTTTTTTCCTTGTTCGATACATTTAACACATTTGCTCACAAATTGTACCACCATCCTGGAGGGTTATGTGAAGTCATTTGCCTCAAAAGAATATAATTTCTTTTCTAATTGAGGCAATCTATTTTCCATTCTCCTATCTTCTGAAGCTATAGACTGTAGCTGCAAACTGGGCTTCACTAGCCATCTATTTATCTAAGTAATATCAATCTACTTTAATTGTAAGATTTCAGCCTGAGCCTCTTCCATGTTGGTATTAATGTTAAGTTGATGCTTTTCTATATCAACTTGTCCTAGTACTTCAGATATGCTATCTTTGTCAAGGCCTAATGACTCTTTTTCAAGTGAATGAAAATCTTCTTCACAAGCCTCTTTGACTTCCTTAGCCATCTTTTTACTTTCAACTATGTTGGCTTCCCAGGCCTTCAATATTATATCGCCTCTGATTTGCTCTGAAACAGACAAGCTGGAAACCATAGATACTCCTTCTCTTACCAACGAAACAACTACTTACTGTAAATTGTTCTGAGCGGCAATAGCCTCTCTCTCCTTTAAACAAATGTTATCTAAGGCTTGATTTACCACCTGAAAATGGTTTTGGATAGATTCCACCTTATTGAAAAGGCTTCGTTGTGCTGATTCTAGTTCCTTATGTACCTCTAGAGTTTGGGTTTGGAAAGATAATATATCCACTATTGATTTTTCAGTTAAGCTTACCTTCGCTTGCAGTTGTTTGACTAATTCATCGCTTGTCTGTGATTTTTTCTGCATCTCATCAAGACTTGATTTGCGTTTTTGGATTTCCTATCTATCATTGGCTCTAATCTACTCAAAATCCTTGTTGATATCACTCTTGACATTCTTTTCCACCATTTTCATTTGATTTTTCAATTGGCCTATCGACATATCTTTCTTCTTCAACTTATCCTTCGGGTTGCTCACTGAAAATTGGTTTGTTGTTGCAAAATCTCCCAGTGAGCCTGTGACCTCTGTAGTGAATTCTTCTTCTTCTAGGGCCTGCCCATCTAAGAACACCCTGTGTATTTTAATAGCTGCACCCTCCTTCTGATGTGTTTCTCTCTTTACCACAACCCTTCTCTTCTTACTGAAGAATAATTTCGAAGGAGGCATCTTTGCTGCTGAAATAGGTGTAAGGTCTCCTATGAATATAGCTTCGGCCACCGGGTTCCCTCTACTGAACTGTAGATGTGTGACAGATTTGATAGGACTACCTATCTTAGTAGATGTCTTCTTCCTGACTGTGTTAGTTGTTGGTTTACCCGATGTGGACTATGTATTTTCTTCTGCCTTCTATATCAAGGTCTCAGTTTCCTCCAAATTTTCTCGGGTATCCTGTCCACTAGAGCTCTCTATTCTAACCCTCGGGTCTCTGTTTTCTATGTGGCTCGAGGTGTCGATATTTCCCCTTGAAATACTTTGGGGAGGCCATTTCTTCATTGTTTCTGGAAATTATAAAACTTGGCCATTTTATCTGGTGTCAGATCTTGAATTTGATTCAAAACCTCTTGATAGGACCTCACTCCTCGAAATATTCATCCTTAGGAGAATATTCATGTTCATATATTTTCAGATTGCAGCTGGCCATATGGTTACCTACGATATTTTTTAGATCGTGCTTCTTGAATTCAATATCGACCAGTTTGATTTCTCCTAGGGTTGCGACCTCCACTTTTGAATGACCGAAATCCAGTAGAGAAAACGTACAAATTTGTAGGGGAAAAGATGGCCATACCTTTTTCTGTACTGCTTTGAGCTCCTTAGCAATCCCTCCAAGCATAGTTTGATGTGCTACTTTGCGGCACACCAATCGGTCTGGTAAAAATTTAGGCAGAGCATGTGGAGGAACTGAACAACCAAAACCCCTAATATAGGATAAATTCTCCTCGATGTACCAATCTGCTATCTTGCCCAGATTAGTCACAATTTTGTCGAAAATTCTGGGAGGTGGGTAACCATATATAGAGGTTTGCATCAACACCACCACCCAATTGTAGATTTCATAAAATAAATCATTTTCCTTGTCTTCCCAAAGCTTCGAATGATAAATATGTATGGGTTCAACACTATTTGGAGTCCAGCTCCAGCCCATCAGCGAAAAAGGCGTCATAGAACAGACGACGTCCATGATATAAGTCAACATGAAAAATTGGGTTGGTTTCCCCTTGTATTTTAGTGATTGATATGCTATAATCTCTTTAACCAAACTGTCTGACAATATCCTGGCCCAATCAAAAGAATAACCCTCGACCACTGTGTGCATAATAGGCACCCACTATAAAAAGAAATGGGTTGTGTCTTCTTTCCCGTAGAGTCTACACATCATCATTACTATGTACATTATGTGAGGTTCTAGTGCGACAACTGGGTATATACCATGGGAATCAACTATGAACTTCTCGGGGTGAGAGTACCAGTCTTTAATTAAATCGGGAAGGTTTTTTCCGTATTGGTCACATTCCTTCTTGTTAAAGTCTACTAGGAAACTGGCATTGTAAATGAAATTGGATACCGCAGACAATTTGTACATCACCTGTAGATGTTCTGGCTAGAAAGACCCAATTACTACCTTTAGTGAATTGAAAATGGTTATGGTAGGGATATCGACATTCTCCAACGCCCAAACGATCATATCGTTGTAGGGAAAGAGCTTAGGCCTCGTCGCTATCTTATGTAGCTCTGACTGGGAAACAATTTTGTATTTGGTAGCTAGGTCCTCCATCTCATCATCACTTGAGTCGTCCAGGAAATTGACCAATTCATACTATAGAATATTGAACACTTGCGTCCAGTATTTAACGACGTCTATGCTTCTGGGCGAGGTGTTAGAGAGGATATATGTGTCCTGGATTGACCCTTCACCAGGCTCTTTAGTTGCTTTTCGAGGAGCCATGGTATCAGGTCTCAGAGATCTGATATCTGTCACATGAAATGCACAAAGTTTATTACCTTGAAAACTTACTGCTTAGTGAAAACACACAATGAAATTTGAAATTCAATATCCTTTTCCTTTAATTGCGTCGATTTGCCAATACTTCTACTGACGAAGAATTTACTTTTCCTTAATGAATAATATTTTAGCGGTGGTCTATGATCTCACTTGGAATGATTATCGTAAATCAACTATTAATGTCATTAATTTTCGGGAAAAGCACAGATGAAATTTGAATTTATCTGAGTCATTATTTAGCGAAGGATTAATTACGTGATAATCATCGTTAACACGTCGATTAATCACACTTATCGTTAAGAAAAAATTGTGACTTTGGATATCGGGATATTGTATGGCATTTCAAGGTATAATCCCTGAAACGTGAAATTACGATGTGATTAATTAACTTTAATCATGTTTAACCCCTTTAAATAATCGTGATCAACCTAAGACAGCTTCGTAATTTCAGCTATCGGGAATTTGAAAGTTTTTCGAGGAAGGATCTCTGAAACGCGAAATCGCAATATGATTAATTAATCGTTAATCATTTTTAATTCTTATTTAATCTAGTTTAATGCTTAAGACAATTTCGTGACTTCTGCTATCAGGATTTTGAAATTGTTGTATGTTGAGGTGCCTGCATCGCAAAACTCCAAAGCCCGATCTTTCAAATGTAGTCTTTGGTTATTTGACTCGTTAACAAGTAGGCGACTCCATAATTGTTAAGAGATTAGGATCGTTTGATTAAATGGGAGACTTCATCAATGGTGAAAATTAAGTGCGTGTTGTTTTTATTTAAACGAGAATGAAATTTATTAAAGTCTCAAAGTTTTATAAATATATATGTGTTCCAACATAGGCTCCATCTAGGGATCTCGTCCCCCTATGAGACACAGAAGAATAGTAGACCAAGTAGCCTTTATTGGGTAAATGGAGTCATTATTTCTTTTCTATGAAACACATTTTGAAAAAGGACACACAGACGGACTTTGGAATTCATCCATGTCTCTGAAAAATTTCAAAACTTAATCATTCATCGATCTCGATTTTAGGCTTATTAATAGATTCCTTTTCTTAAAATTGATTTCAGATTTGCTTAAGATAATCAAAACAACCTTAACTGATCTATCAGACTCTGTTCGATTTTGTTCGCATCAAGAAAATTCATTTTAATGTTTTAGTCAGGGAGTCCCGTGTTGGCTTAGAGTGTAGATCTAGTTGAAAACAAAACTAGTTACCAGAGTGCATTATAATACATGTATAGCAGCCTTGCAGATATCATAGACATTGCTTCATTTCCAGCGAGCCTGTTGAGTACCCCGGTGAAGTTATCTAATTCCCAAATTGAATTTCCTTTCACCACTTCAATCATTAATTTTACATTTAAATTTTGAGATGATGGCAATCATTTAATGAATTTCCTTTCATCAGCGCTTTTTGTACTAGATGGGGGCAATCATTTTATGAATTTCCTTTCACCATCTGTCTTAAATTTTTTAAAACATGAAGTGGGGGAAATCAATTTGTATACAATATACTAGGGATGACATCTGTTTATAATTTAAAATCAGAGGTCTGTTAAATCACTTTGATTACTCTAGAATAATATTCTTCCGACCTTCAAAACACCTTTGCTTACATGAATTTTTCAAGGGGAACTTTTAATTTCCAGGGACTTTCCTTGAGCGAAACTAATCAGTCTAAATCTGTTAGAAAATCTAAAGTAGTTAGGATTATCCTAGACATACTTTCTTTCAGTTAGATTCAGAGGGATCATAAATATTTTTGCCTATTCTCATGTTGCAGACTTATTTATGAGCTTTCAGAGTCACGGTGAAGTCCTTTTTCCTCTATGAAGATCAAGAAAATATATTTAGAATCACAGGAAAATACAACTTGAAGATAAGCAGGAAAAACAAAAAGAGGATTCAAATGTTCTAACGTGAAAACGATCATCCCTATGTGAGCCTACTTATGGATTCTTGAATTCTTTTCTTTAAAGTCTTTTTATTTATTACTTTCTTATTATAAATTTTATTTCATTTATTTTATTTTATTTTTAATTTTATTTTATCCAGAGAAAACTCTTCAGAATTAAAACGTAATTTTATGTTGATCTGGTTGTATATTAGGTGGCAACATTTGTACAGATGAAACTTCTGTCATACCTAGTGATATCTCCTTGAAATTTTAACTTGGGTCAGTAGGGAAGAAGTTCATACCTCAAATTTTCTCTATATTTTCAACCAAATAAACTATCTATTTATCACCTATTTCAAGAGAAAGCCAATGTTTTGAAACATGAGCATCAATTTTTTATACATCTTATCTCTCGACTATCAGCTGGTAGCCTACAATGAAAATAAACATGATAGATGCCAGGAACTTCTGTAGATCGGAACTCTATGCGTTACTTGTTTTTAAACTTTTGTTTTTATGAGATCAACAAACCTGTTTTTATTTACAATGAAAGTAAAGACTTACTGAAGAAATGAAAAGTTGTAAACAAAAATGTGAAAATCAAACCGATATGTACAATGGGAGTTCAGAATCTGGTTATTGCATGAAATTATTTAGGTAACGCCCGTTGATAGGGGCGTTAAGTATTTTCCCATTGAGATTTTCTAACAAAAATGAATTCTTTCCCTCAAAAGTTGTGATCTTGAAAGGTCCACACCATATATGGTCAAATTTGTCGTGCTTTCCTAAGTCTTCTTTCCTAGCATCCCATTTTAAAACCAGGTCACTAGGGAGGAATTCCCTATCTTTAGCTTTTTGGTCAAACATGGCTTTCATGTTATCCTGATATTTTTGGAGTCTCTCATCCACTTCAGCCCTATTTTACTGGACTTCTATCAATTGATTTATTCTTCTGGTGATGTCATTTAGCTCTTCCTTCACGTCCTGCCAGAGTTTCATTACGGGTAGAGAAATATTTATGGGGAGAACCACATTGGTTCCGTATACCATTTGAAAGGGGGACATTCCGATGGATTTCTTAGTGCCTATTCTATTAGCCCATAAAGCATACTTCAAATGCACATGCCAGGCTTTCTTATTTTCAGTCAGCACTTTTTTAATTATGGTGATTAAACTCTTGCTAATTATGGTAATTATGGTGAACAACCAAAAACCCTAATATATGAGAAATGTTCCTCAATGTACTAGTATGCTATCTTTCCCAGATTAGTCACATTTTTGTCAGAAATTCTGGGAGGTGGGTAACCATATATAGCGGTGTGCATCGAGAATGAAATGTGCGCGCGTTGTTTTTATTTAAATGAAAATGAAATCTATTAAAGTCTAAAGTTTTATAAATATATATGTGTTCCAACACATACCATTTTATTTTATTTTTAATGTGATCAAAAATATTTATTTTCACTATGATGGATGCGAGGGAATTTTGTTTATTTTCTGTAATGTGTGATGTGTGAGGTCCCTGGTCATTTCTCAGGAATGCTCTTATATAAATATTTCTACTTTTCAACATTTCTAATCTTTCTTTGAGCATCAAATATTGGACTATCTAAAGGTCCCATATTATTTCTTGATCTGAATATATTAAGAATATCATAAGCCAAAGAGGAGTACCACCGCTATAAAAATGAAGGAGAATTCATATCCTCAGGAGGTTGTCGTTTCGGTCCGGATGGATTCAAGCGTCAACATTTTTGGTGACCATACTGGGGATAGACTTAAAGATTCAATATCTGATTCTAGATTCTAAAATTATATGACTTTTCCTTAGGCCAACCATCCCCAAGTAGAGATCAAACTGAATAATCAACGAAGTATTCTTCATCAATTATACAACCTTGTGATAACAACTGCCCGAACGAGAGAAGAACTAGAAAGATCCTGGGAGACACTAGTTCAACAAGAAGAAAGATAAATTCTTCGAAGACAAAGAAGAGACGAAAGACAAGACCGGAGAAATGAAAGATGAGCTCGAGAGTAAGGAAGGAATTGAAGTTGTACAAATACAAAGGACCAATCACTAGAAGCAAAAGCAAGCAATTGCACACCTCAAAATTTGAAAAGCATACTCCTGAAGAAAAGAAAGAACTTCCAGACATGGTTGATAGAGAAGAAAGACAAAAAGAACCATATGAAGAAAGATGAGAGGAAAGAAATGAACAAAGAAGAGAAGAAAGATGAGAAGAAAGGAGACATGAAGATAGGCAAATATTCAGAAATTTGAGAAGAATGAGAGATTCTCCACTCGATCTACGAGGTGAACAACATGAGTTACCTCTTCTTCCTAAATGAACGCTGAAGACATTTTCCAGAGATGGAACTATGGATGCTAAGAGACATATTGATTTGTTTTTGGATGTTTTTGATTTCCATCTTGTTGAACATGATGACATAATGGTAAGGTTGTTTCTCCAAACTTTATTAGGTCAATTGGCTCTTTTGATGACCTTGAATCTATGTTCCTAAATATGTTCTCTCCCCCAGTCGCATATGGTGTAACACACACTGACACTGAGAAGGGGGGTGAATCAATGTCTAGAAATTTTGGCTACTTTTTACACTTTCATAGATTAACTAAATTAACTAAATAAGATATATGTAGTTCAATTAATTATTCATAAACATGTATAACACAAATTGTATAAAGTAGATAAAATAACATTATTTTATTTATTTAACTTGAATGAATACAAATAAGATCAATCCTTTAATATCTTTAACTTGAACTTATGAGAGATCCAACTCTTTGATACAAGACCCAGTTTGTAGTTCTCAGATCCAACTCTTTGATACAAGACCCAACTTGTAGTTCTCAGATCCAACTAAGAAATGAGGAATCCAACCCTCATAACAAGACCTGGCTTGTCGATCTCAGATCCAACTGAGATGTGAGGAATCCAATCCTCATGACAAGACTCAACTTGTAAGAAGGTACCAACCTAATAGAATGAACTTTCATTCAATCCAATATATATATATCCACCAAGACACAAGACACACTTCTTCCCTTTGTATTCATTTTCTTATATAGTCCTCCAAGGGGTGACACTTTGAAACAGTGTGTCCTTTTGGAATGAAACATTGCACCCCTTCATTTAATTAACACAAATGGTAACTTTTACTAATTGATTTTTGTACACAAAATTAGATAGTTGTTTTCATATGAATATTCTGGAGCGATGGAAATGAATTTTAAAATTCTATGACATGGGTTTTGTGAAGAACATGCTTAATTAGTTGACATACAAGAAATTTCCCCAGAAAATGTGCGAGGTGGCCGATACAGGCAGTTATTTGAAATCAACTTGTCCACATTTTCCTTTCATCGTTGGATTCCAGATCGACTTTAGTACATTTTACCTTTTTATAAATGTCTAAATCAACCTCTATATATTTACTTTGTTGGTGACTAGTTAAACTCAACTTGTAAACATTTTAATTTATGGTGGATATTAAAATTTTCTCCCTTTCAACTGCTAGTCACTAAAGATTCGACTTGGTCTCACCCTTTTTCGTATTTCCTTCCCTATTCGACTGAAAAACATCTTTTGGTCGACTCAACTAGAAGAAATTTGACTTGAGTAATTCAATTCTGGTCGACCCAACTTGCTTCAGCATCGACCCGACTTGATTTAAGTTTACTTCGACTTCGACCTTTGGGGAAATTTAGTTTACCTCTTTCTTGGACCGACTCGACTTAGAAGAAAATCAACTTGAGTAATTCGACTTTGGTCATCTCTACTTGCTTTGGACAACTTGTATTTACCGACTCAATTTTATCTAAATTTGACCTTCGAGGTGATTTACTTCACTTCTACTTGGATTTAATCGACTTAGAAGAAAATTGACTTGTGTAATTTGATTTTAGATCGACCCGACTTGCTTCTGTTTCAACTTCGACTTTGGCTTCGATCTTCGAATTCTTCTAGTTATCCAAATTTGACCTTCGACTTCTTCAACCTCTTCGATTTCGACATTCGATCTCTTTGACTTCAACCTTCAAATTTTTCAACTTCGACTTCTTCAATTTCTTGTTGAGTTGTTTATACCAGACTTCTTGATATCTACTACATTTTGTTTGAATTTGACCTTCGAATTTTTTGATTTCAACTTCTTGTTGAGATGTTTTTACCAGACTTCTTGATATCTACTACATTTTATTGAAACACTCAAATTTGATCCTTTTTCCTTGCATTTAGTTAGTCGACTTGACCCATTTATCTGTTTCGACTCGACTTAAGGTTTGACTGATCAAGATAATTGTTTCCGACTTGACTTAAGGATTGAATGGTCGAGAATTTTCTCACTGAGACTTTTATACCAAACTTATTGACTCTGTGAATTGTATGGATCCATATTGGATTCTCCATTTACCCTTTTTTTGTCTAGACAATTTCTTCTTTTGTGCATGGATGTTAATAACACATTCCACCATAGACCATATTTCCACTAGGATGAGTACATAAAGTTCATACAATATATTTAGTCAATATTATCCTTCTATTAACATTGTGTCCAATATTGACAATGATTGACATTCAAGTCACCTTCATAACATTATTTCCAATATTGACAATGATTCTCAAACCATTCAATCAATGATACTTCACCTATCTATCAAGGTTGGCATCAATGACAACCAAATTTCCAACAACATATCATACCCTTCTCACTAATTTCACCCAAATTTGTTTGAAGAAAAATGAGAGAATGAGAGATTTCAATCTCAGATTCAATAAAATAATGAACAAGATCCCTGAAGATAAAAGGACAAATGATCTGGTAATACTTGGTTTCTATAAGAACACCATGCCACCAAATGTGAAGTTCACCATTAGAACTTCCGAAATTGATACTCTAGATGAAGCAATGACCAAATCTACGGAGATTGAGGAAATTATGATTGAAACGGGCACTGACCCTGACATTATTCTCGAAAAATTACAAAGGTAGATGGGTAATCTAAATATTAATGATCAAGGAGAATCTAGTTTGAAAAAGAATGAAGAGCAAAGGCCGCGACCAAGTCAAAATCAAACCATTGGTGGGGGATTTTTTAAAGGAGCTATACCGAATGTGAAAACAAACCCTGTTGCATCCCATGAGACTATACACATGATTGAGATTGCACAGATGAATAGAACCATTAGACAAATGCAAAATGAAATAACGATATTGAGAAGGAATGATAATTATATACCCGATAGCTCGAAGCTGCTCTGAATAAATCACAAGTTAGGGTTTGAAAACAACGGTCTCAACAACGCAAAGTATGGTTACCAAAGGGGGTGGGAGTGGAACCCCCTCATACAAGCAGGTAGTGGTGGATAGGGGGAAAGGCCCACGGGGCATTGGTTTCAAAGAACCGCTGACAGGCACCTCAGGATTAGGATTGGAAAAGAACTAGGAGAGAAACCATGAAAAAAGGGATTGCGTGGGGGAGGAAGTCAGAGAAGCCCAGAAGGAATCACAGGAACCAGTGAACCCCAATGGGATAAATGGGAGAAACGCATGTAAACCTAAAACCGAAATGATACCAAGGGTTATATTGGAAGACCCACAAACACAACTCTATCGGGACCAGATGAATATGCATGCACTAATTTTCAAATTCACGGGGTTGTGGCCCATGGAAAGAACGTTGCGCAACTAAATAAAATACCAATGGAAACCAAGTGGAGAAGTGGAACTCCACCTGGGCTTGAAAGGTTTATTCACAAAAGTATTTATGAACCTGGAGGACAAAGATAAAGTATTTGAGGGGGGCCCATACCTCCACACCTCAACAGGGTTGTACATGCGGCCGTGGAAGGAAAACTTCTCCCCAGAGAAAGAAACCTTTAAAAATGTCCCAGTCTGGCTGAGGTTTTACTCCCTAGCGCTAGACTACTGGATTCCATCCACCTTCAAAGCAATTGGGAGCAAGATGGGAAAATATGTCAATACATCATAAGAAACCCTAAAAGGGAGATATACATCATATGCAAGGATCTGCATAGAGATGGATGTATCAGGGGCACTCCCAGAAGCCATAAGCCTGGAATTCAGGGATAAGGAATGGATACAAAGAATCAACTATGATCATATCCCCTTCCGATGCAGAAGATGCCATGAACATGGACACCTAATTAGAGAATGTCCTCTCAACAAAAAACAAGAAACAGAAAATACCAAAACACAATAGGATGAGGATGGGTTTGTAAAACCTAATCACAAAAACAAAGAAAAGCCCCAACAGGAAGAAACCCAGAAGCCAGGACTAGACCATAAATAAGGGACAAGGATAAACAAGGGGATGGAGTAAAGGAAAAGACAAAAGCTAGAGAAACTAGGGAACAAACAACTTAGGAGAATACAGATATTCCAAGCAATAAAATGGAACAGGGAGGTAGCCCAAGTCTTATGGAAAGAGGAAACGAAGATACCAACACCCCAATGTAGGAGGAAGACGAAGACTCGGAGATGACACCAAGCGAGGAAGGCACGGAATATTCGGATCTCAGAGACATTGTGGAAAGGGAAGGAATAGACCTCTCGAACATATTGGAACAATGGAAAAAGCAAGGAGTAGACAATGTGCCAGCAGAGCAACTAGATTGTATCCAATACCTTTTCCTTCCAAGAGAGGAAGAAAAAACCAGAGGGATCAAACACACACATGGCGATATAGGACACTTGAGAATCAAAGTAGGAGAGGGACAATCACAATAGTCACCCAAGCAAACGAGGCAGAAGAAAGGAAGGAAATCAAACAGCGTAGCCCTACAAGAACTAGGAGCCCTACTGATCAATTCAGGTAAGATAAAAAATATCTTCCCCAACTCCCCCCACATGTTTAAATGAATATTATAACATGGAATATAAGAGGCCTAAACATCCCACAAAAACAAAGAATCCTTAAAAATAGACTAAGGAAGGAACAAGCTGACCTTTGTTTCATTCAAGAGACAAAATGCATTGTAGACAGAATGGAAACAATCAGTAAAAAAAAATGGAATAAGTACAAGGTTTTGTCTATTGAAGGCCAATAGATGGTAGATAGTATACTCACCTTATGGAACCCACACTCGCTGACCCTACTAGCAACAGAAGCAATGAGACACACACTTCCGGTTAGCATGCAAATTATAGGTAACACTAAGGTGATTTTATGCACAAATGTGTATGGCCCCCAGAGGTTGGGAAAAAAGGAGAATACTCCTAGACCTTGAATATCTATAGACCCAAGCCCTCAACCACCACTATATATTAATAGGGGACTTCAACATCATCACAACACTTGCAGAGAAAAAAGGGGGCACCAGGAGATTGGACAGAGACGCGGAGGAATTTTCATCTTTCATTGAAGCAATGAAGATTGTGGACATCAGAACCAACAATGACCAATTCACCTGGAATAACAAAAAAATTAACCACTATCAAGTAGCTACAAGGATAGATAGATTCCTGGTGTTGGAGTCCATTATTCTAGAGGGACTAACTTTAGAGTGCAACATCCTCCCATGGGGGAGTTCATACCATTGGCCAGTTCAATTGGAAGCAAACTTCCAAACCACTCCAAAGAACAAACCCTTTAGATTTGAGAAATTTTGGATCGATAATACCACTTTCAAGGAGAATATCAAACAATGGTGGAGGGAGGAATTACCGGATCAAGGGACAAGGATGTTCAAACTTTATAAGAGGCTCAAGTACATCAAATACAAACTCACGGAGTGGAACAAGGAAATCTTTGGAAACATAAAACAAGAGAAGAAAAATATCAAGGAAAGAATGAGGATACTTCAGGAACTCTGCATAGATGAGGGTTACACAAAGGAGTGGAAAAGAGAAGAGAACCAGATGATCCATGAATGGGAAACAAGATGTCGACAAGAAGAGACTCTATGGCACCAAAAGTCCAAAATCAGGTGGCTAAAGGAAGGGCAGCGGAATACCAGGTTTTTTCATAGAACAACCATTGCAAGAAGAACACACAGCCAAATCCTGAAAATCAGAGATCAGGATGGGATCGAAAGAGAATCCCACAAGGAAATTGAAATACACTAGTCAATCACTTCGAGGGGATAGCCTAGGAACCTAATCAAGACAGAATAGAGGCCATACAAAGGATAACTCAGCACATCCCAAGGTTGGTCACTGAGGAACAAAATATCAATCTAAATAAACCCATAACAAAGGAGGAAATCGACCAAGTGGTCCAGGAGATGCCCAATGGAAAGACCCTAGGCCCAGACGGTTTCACAATGGAAATTTTCAAATCATGTTGGGAAGTGGTTAAACAAGATGTTTATGGGGTGGTGGAAGATTCCAGATGCTCGACTTCCATTCTGAAAGATTTAAATGCCACAATGATCACACTAATCCCAAAAGAAAATAAAGAAAGGACCCCAAATCGCTATAGGCTAATAGATCTATGCAACATAGTGTACACGATTATCTCCAAAGTCATAGCCAACCACTTGAAACCCCTCCTACCCACACTAATTTTACAGGAATAGACTGACTTCGTAGAGGGAAGAAAAATACTGGAAAACATCATCCATGCCCATGAGCTTATACACACGTTGAAAATCCAAAGGAGAGGGGGGATGATAATCCAACTTGACCTGGTGAAAGATTATGACAACATTAGTTGGCACTATATGGCCAAGATGTTGGAAGCCTTTGGGTTTGAACACCATTGAATCAACTGGATTGTCAATCTACTCTCAATGACAAGCCATTCTCTGCTAATCAATGGAGCCCCAATGAAACCCTTCTGGCCTTCGAGAGGCATAAGACAAGGAGACCCGCTATCCCCCTTCTTGTTGATTATGATGATGGAAGGGCTCAACATAAGCATAAAATGTGCAACTGCAGCAGGAGAATTAAAAGGCATCAAACCTTTCAAAAACTATCCAACCTCCACACACCAACAGTTTATGGATGATACCCTACTCCATGGTACACCTACGGTCAAGGAAGAAAAAACCTACAAAAAAATATTAGAAGACTTTGGGGAAGCCTCTAGAGCGGAGATCAACCACTCCAAATCCATGATCTTTTTCTTTAACACGAATCCTGTAATTAAAAGGAACCTGACCAACATTCTAGGATTTGAACACAAAACGCTCCCAACAAAATACTTGGGAATCCCCCTGATGGACAGAGCTTGAAAAATGGAAATGTGGGAAGGAATGATCAACAAACTGCAAGAGAGGGTAAAAAATTGGACCTACAGATCTCTTAACTTAGCAGGGAGGCTTATCCTTACCAAAGCGGTTCTACAAGCAATTCTGACGTATATGATGTCAGTGTTTCCATCTCCCAAAGGAGTACTACAAAAGACAAGAGCCATTCAAAGAGGATTCTTATGGCGAGGTGCGACAAATAAAAATAAATGGGCCCTGGTAGCCTGGGAGAAGGTATGAAGACCAAAATTTAAACGTGTCCTGGGGTTACAAGATCCATAGATAACCAATGAAGCCTACAAAGCAAAAATCTGGTGGAGATGGGTCAAGGATGACTGAGTAACGTGGAAAAACCTCTGGAAGGCCAAGTATGCCCAAAACATCAACAATCAGGACCACATCCATTTTATGGGCACAAGGGAGGGCTCAACCATCTGGAATCTAGCATGGCGCAACAAGATTTGGATCCATAAAAACAGCTTCTGGGAAGTCAGAAATGGTCAAACAACTAGATTGTGGGAGGACGCATGACAACAGGAACCCATAATGGAAGATCCAGATAGAGAGGAACTACAATAGGAAATGACAGTTCAAGGTAAAACAAAAATCCATCACTATTGGAAGCAAAGAATAGATAGCGAATAATGGAGGACCTGGGATAAACTCAACCCCCAAAATAGAGATTGTATCGCAACCCAAACAAAAGAGGTGGAAGAGGAATTGGGAAAAAGGAAAATTGCATTCTCAAAGGACGAGGATCAATTAAGGTGGGGAAGGGAAAATGGTGGGGAATTCAACTTAAAAGAAGCACGACAGTACATTTCTGACTAGGATGAGGAGGACCTGATGCAACAGTGGGGAAATATTTGGTGCAACCCCCAATGGCCAAGATTCAAACTTTTCGAATGGTTAGTACTCCATAACATAATTCTAACCTAGGAAAATCTTAGGAAAAGGATTTGTATAGGTCCATCTCGCTGCCACCTCTGTCAAGCCAAGGAGGAAACAACCAATCACCTCCTCGACAAGTGCAGTTACACAACATAACTATGGGACTGGGCGGTCGCTATATATCGCCAATCCAATAGGATCTAGGGCAACATCGGTGCAACCATCAACAATTGGAATGAGAGTTTCAGCGAAAATGAAATCGTGAACCTCTGCTGGGAACTAACGTCGGGGATGATAATCTAGGAAATATGGAAAGAAAGGAATCAATACATCTTCAAGAATGAAGGCCTACTGGAAGGAAAGCTCAAGGAGTCAATAATCTCACAAATATGAGAAACGGTGCAGAGCCACAAATTCAATAAGGAAACAATGCAACTCACTGACCAAGATGCCTGCATCTTGGAGTTATTTCACCTAAAGGATGGGCACAACAGATCAACAGTTGNCCCCGTTGAGGTTCCTTAAACTAAATTTTGACGGGGCGAAAAAAGGCAACCCAGGAGTGGCAAGGATGGGAGGGGATATCATAGACAGTGGTGGTAACATCATTCAGCTATACGCTGGGAGTATGGGAAACTCAACCAACAATGCAACGGAACTTGGAGCTCTGGAACTTGGCCTTGAAATTCTAAGGCGCGAAGGGATGACACACACAATCGTGGAAAGTGGCTCCACCCTAGTCATCAATATGATGAAGCGACTCCATAATGGAACCATAGTGGGTAAGGTTCAGAGACACTGGAGCCTGGGCCTCTCCCTACAGAAAATCCAGGAGCATCTGAAAAATCTGAACATAGTGGAGTTGCGTTGGGTCCACAGGTCAACGAATGGCCTGGCGGACATACTAGCCAATGAGGGGGTATATAAGGAAGGACTGGATCTAGACACTACCTGGATCATCATCCCGAATGGTCAACTTAGAACAGATTGCATCCTGCTAGCGACAAAATATCGGGAAGTCAGGATAAGCAAGGCAGGTCACATCGAGAAGGGAAGCACAAAACCCAACGACGGGCATGCGAAACCCAGGCAAGATATGATTTCCGAACACTCGGTCACCAATCAACATGGAAGATCATCATCAATAGTAGGCGAGAGTGCAAAAACAAGACCCTAGTGACAGAAAGAGGAGATGAGAAAGCACGAGGGAAAGTATAGACAAAAAACTGCATGTAACGAATGACGTAAGGCATGAGGGAGTGACATGGTCCAGAACTGATCCTCCATGCCAAAGCACATATACGAACAACAACACAGTAGGATCTCATACGAGCAAGGGCAAGGAACCATACAAGGATAAAAGGTGATTCATCATGATCATACGAACCACAACCAAAATAAATATTGGGAGCGATTCCCAATACGGGAAAGACATGATTGGAAGGACAAGCACGCAACAAGAGAAGTCCAATAAGAGGAACAACAATAGAAATAACCACAATGAAAAGAAGCGTAATATCAGGGACTACTAGAGATACAAGTCAGGAAAAAAAAGAACCTCTGTGAAGGGAGGTAGATGATAAATAACCAACAAAGGATCTGCGACAGACCCAACGTGATGGTAAGAATGAAGCGTATGCATAGGAAGAGAAAACCCCTTGGAAAGGAAGTCCTGAATAGTCCATGAAGGATATCAAGAATGGAGCAGGCGGAAAAAGAGTCGGAGGGCACCTTCCAAACTCTGGTAATGCCAAAAGGAAAAGAGACCATTACCCGCTGGGAAAAATAAATAAAAGGAAAAAGCAAAGGCAAAGCATGGGATGCATTGGCACAGGAAGTGGACTGGGTAACAGATCCGGGGGCCACGCAGCCCAGGGAAACCCTATAAAAGAAAACAATGGAGATGGAATGGATAACTAAGATGATTATTGGTAAAGAGATTATGGAAACAAAATACACAGGATGGGAGGATAAGAAGGAACCCAGGAAGATGTTGGAAGAAATCCTGAGTCGCATCAACAGTTTGGAAACCATCACCAAACTGTTAGTTGAGGTCGAGAAGGAACAAAAATCTAAGCTGGAGCGGTTCACTGCTCAATTTTACCTCTATCTGTGCTATGTCCACCACATGGATATCACACCATTCGATGGCAATGGTGTGCCAACCCACATCAGGAAGACTCGCATGATCCCCCAGAGGGAGGAAAACAAGAGCTAGGCAGATGGTGGGGAGAAAAATATTTGTCATGGACTAGTGAAAGGTTAGTCGAATGGTTAGTGCGGTCACAACCCTCTCGGGCCTAGTAGGTTGGTGCAAAATCTGTTTTCCTTTTATGTTAATGTTTCTTTTCCTTTTAAAATTGGTTATGGTGGGACTGGAATGGTTTCCCCTGGTGGCAGACTAGTCCCTCCCCTTGAATATATCAGTAAGCGCAACTCGGGAACCCCTGGTCTAGTTTCCTACCAGGCAGACCAGGAGGCCCCCCTTTTTTTGTATCATAATTTTTGCAGTAATACAGTTACCTATACTCACTTATAAAAAAAAAGATAATTATATACCCAATCCAAGGATGTCGGTCCCAAAACAAAGAAGGAACCCTCCTCAAGAGCAGAGAGTGAGATTTGAGAATGTTGATAATCAACAAAGACAGAGGGTCCCTATATAGCCAATTCTGAATGTAGTGGTTCTTGATTAACCATACAATGAACAAATAGTTGAAGCAAAAAATGATTATTTACCAGAATAAATTTGTGAACATGGACAGACGGAGTGGTGCGAGACATCCATGTATATATTTGAAGAAGGAAAAGATGATATTGTCTCACAAGAAAATGTTGTCCAAACATGACCATTTGTAAATAATTCCAAAAGCAAAGATAATTATGAAAAATACAAAGAAAAATATAAAGAGAAAGACAATGAGAAAGAGAGTAACAAAAGTATGATAATAAATAATGGATTTAAGCAGCAACATCAGACGCCAAACCCCCTTCAAATGATATATAATGTTGTTGATGATCTAAGTAAGTTAAGGATTACTCTGCCTTTCACAGAAGTGGTAAAGATTCCTCAACAGAGGGAAAATATTTTGAAGTTGTTGGACGAGACAATGGGAAGAATTGAAGCAGTTTTTGAAAACCCAAAGCAAAGTCAAAATACATCAGTAGTAAAGTTGAGAGGAAAAGTCCCACCCTTCTATATTTTGATAGAAAACCATGATGTTTCACTTCATAATTGTCTAGTTGATACTGGCACGACAAATAATATCATGCCTTTGGCAGTAATAGAGGTGCTTGGTATGAGATGCACCAGGTACTATGAAACAAGAGAAATAGTTTACGCAATTGATTCCATGCAGGTGCCAACTTATGGAGAAATTAAATATTTTTATGCCTAGATTATTGTCGCTCCCCATATTATTACAGTTTTCAATATTGTGGTGGTGGATCTTCCTCTTGCATACATAGCTGTCCTCAGAAGAGACTGGTCATCCATGATAGGAGGCTATATAATGAATGATGGAAGTTGCATGATGTTGTCAGATAAATACGAAGCAATGATCAAGGTTCCTAGTGAACCTAGGAGACAATTTTCTTTCAAAAAGAAGGATAACGAGCTAATGGAAGATTATATAGATGTTGGTATTGGAAACTATGCCATCCTGGATATGGAGTAGATTGATGATATAAAAAAATGAAGATAATTATTTTGCGGGCTACTGAAGGATGTCATTCGATGGAGCTTGTTCAAGCTTAGGGAGTAGAGTTGGAATTGTTCTTAAAAGCCCCAAAAATATTGTACACCCACATGCCATTAGACTTGAGTTTTCTTGCACAAATAATGAAATAGAGTATGAGGATTTGATTCAAGGAATGACCCTTGCACGGGAAATGAAGATTGAATATTTGATTGTGACTGGAGACTCTGAATTGATAATAAATCAAGTTACTTAGAAATATAAGATTAATAAATAAAGGCTTAAATTATATTTCAAAAGAGTAAATGAATTGATGGATACCTTCTATTATTTTAATATTTATTTCATTCCAAGGGATACAAATCAGAAGGCAGATTCATTAGCATTGGCTACTTCGTTGTTGAACCCAGATGATATCCAGAGTGATACCTCTTTTCAGGTAAAAAAAGTATTTCGACCTTTGGTACCTGATAACCAGGAGTATCTTCAAGTGTTTGAAAATGATGAAGACCTAGAGAATTTTCTAGTAAATCAAAATGAAGATGAATATAATGATATTGTCTTTGTTCCAAAGAATTGTGTGCACTCTAAATCTCTTTTCATAAGAGATGATCATGCCAAAAATCTCATGGAAGAGGTATCGGTCCAAAAAGTTCAAGAAACGAGAGAAGTCAACATTGGGACTGATAATTCCCCAAAGTACATCAACTTGGGAGTTGATTGTACATCTGAAGAAGATGATCAATATGTTTCCCTATTCAAATAACATCTTGATGTTTTCATGTGGAGTTATGATTATTTAAAGGAATATGATAAGACAATATTTCAGCATATCATCCCATTAAGAGAAGGAGAAAAACCTATCAAACAAAAAATAAGGATGCTGAATCCCAAGTTGAAACCATTGGTGAATATTGAGTTGGAAAAATTGAAGAAGGATGGAATAATATATTCCATCAGACATTTTGACTGGATTTCAAATCTAGTGGTTGTGAGAAAAAATATTGGGGAAATTCGAATGTGTGTGGATTTCTGGGATCTAAATAAATCAAGTGTAAAAGATAATTATCCTCTATCTAACATGGAATTCCTTCTTCAACAAGTCACTGGATCTTCTTGCATGTCCATGTTATATGGTTTTTCTAGATACAATCAAGTTTTGGTTGCAGAGGAAGACAAAACGAAGATGACTTTCATAACGCCTTGGGAGACATATGCATATGCTCAGATGCCATTTGGTTTAAAGAACATTGGAGCTACATTTCAGAGGCATATGGACCACACATTTGAAGGTTTGATAGGGAAATTCATGGAGGACTACTAATATGATTTGACATACCATTCAAAGACAAGAAATGAGCACATTCATCATCTGATGAATTATTCGAGAGATGTAGATTATATGGAGTTTCTTTGAATCCAAATAAATGTTCGTTTGTTGTGACTTAAGGAAAGTTATTGAGGCATATTGTGTGAAAATAAGGAATTTATATTGACCCAGAGAGGGTTAGAGCTATTAATGAACTCAACCCTCCATCATCTAAGATTGGAGTCCAGTCATTTCTTGGCAAAATCAATTTTGTGCGGAGATTTCTCCCTGATTACGTGAGCATTGTAAAACCAATCAATTCATTGTTAAAAAAGGATCAAAGGTTAGAATGGACTTCGGATACATAGGAATCATTTAGTAACATCAAAAGGGAAATCACTAAAGCTCCAACCCTCATTAGTCTGGATTTTCAAAGAGATTTCATCATGTATTCATTTGCTACAGAAATTGTTTGTGGCATATGTCCTTACTCAAAGAAATGCCAAGGGTGAAGATGTACCAATCATTTTCATGAGCAAGACCCTTTTGTTGATATTGAGAGGGGGGTGACTCAGTATCA
>SNQJ01S0024580.1:0-22944 GCA_010110895.2 Picea sitchensis | reverse complement strand
CCTTGAATCCTCCCCAAAAAGAGGTTATAGAAAGAATGGTAGACTTTATTCAATTCTGGTCTGTTCAAAAGACCCAACTTGTACAACATGCCCCGCGCTCAATATTTAACATCCGATTATGAAAATTGTACACAAGAAACTAAAGTCCGTACTCTTTCCAATGGAAGTGGTCCCACTTCATTTTGATTATGTATGAACGAGTTATGATTGTTTTACCCGGAACACCTGTTTATTGACTAGCTTCAGGACTGGTCACAAACCCTATCTTCCATAGAGTTTATCTCCATAATTATAGAGAATCAAGAGCTGAACTTTTTACCAAAGGTACCTTGATATGTCTTCTCAATACCATAGCGATTTCACCATCTGAATCGTTCTAGAAAAAAATTATAGAAAAAATGGTAAGATGACCTTAAAATAACATACCTTAGAACACATCACCAAAAGACTTCATCCTCCCTTGAAATCCGGCCTTCTTTTCTTCTTATTACCTCTAAAATTTGACTTCTATCAAATGAATGTATAATGATGTTTATTTATACCATTTATGTCACTTCCTTTTAACATTAGGGCCGACCTGACACTTTCTTATTTTGTAATTATTTTCAGGGTCTACATGTACTTCTTTCTTCAATTCACTTTGTCATCTTCAAAAATTCATTTCTCCTCAACCATGAGTATCCACGTGACGTGCCACATACCACCGGAAACAACATGATGTATACTATCCATTCATGGGTGTTGTATATGCATGTGCATTGTCCTTCATGTCCAAATACCGTTATCAATCTTGCGGTCCAAAACCCATGACTAGGGTTGACATCAATGACAACAACCAATCTTCCAACACCTTCATGATCATGAATTGAGATACTCAGAATTGGAGAAACAAGCCATGTCTCTCGTAAAGGAAGTAGCACACTTCTGGACCTATATATTAAATTCCCATGTCATTGCATATGTTCCATCCTCTCCTGTTAAGATGCTTTTAAATCAACAATTGAGAGAAGGGAAATGGGCAAGTTGGTTGGTGAAAATTCAAGAGTATGGCATTGAAATTAAGTCTCTAAAATAAGTTAAAGGGAAAGGATTGTGCGAGCTCATTGCGAACTGTGATGCTTTGAATGGAGTAGTTTATGTTTCAATTGGAAAACCTATATCTGGCTCTGAATGGTACAAAGATATTGTGTTTTATTTAGAGTCAAGACAATTTCCTGTCACCATGAATCCAAAGGAAAGAAAGGCATTGAAAATGAAATGAAATTAGTATGTGTTGATTGCTGAAATTTTATTCAGAAGGAATTATGATGGCATGTTATTAAGGTATGTTGATGAAAATATAACTCAATAATTAATACAAGAACTTCATGAAGGTATATGTGGGGGGAATTTTGTGCATACTTCTACAACACATAAAACAATAAGAGACAGATTTTATTGGCCATCAGATTTAGGACTCATATGCTACGGAGAGAAAATGTATCTCTTGTCAAGAATTTTTAGGGCAAATGAAAAGGTTTGCAATGCCTTTACAACCCATATATGTAGCACATCCATTCGCCCGATGGGGATTTGACGTCATTGGACCAATAAATCCAAAATAAAGTAAGGGGCATGTATATATTATTACTACTATGGACTACTTTACCAAATGGCAAGAGGCAATAACATTGAAAAAGGTTGATTCTAATGAATTAATTAAATTCCTTAAAGATAATATCTTATCAAGATTTGGTGTTCCAGAAAAGTTCATTACTGACAATGGCTCAATTTTCATCGGGTCAAAATTTACAAAATTTTGTGGAGAGTATGGCATCATCATGGAACAATCCTCGAACTATTATCCATAAGGGAATGGTCTTGCCAAATATGCCAATAAGACACTCATTCAAATTTTAAAGAAAACTATTGACCAAAATAAGAAGAATTGGCACTTGGAATTGACAGATGCTTTGTGGGAAAGCAAAATGACTTTGAAAGATAGTACTAGGATGTCTCCTTATATGATGGTTTACGGAAAGGAAGAAAAAATGCCAATCAACCTTGAACCAAATTCCTTGACTTATGAAGTTAACATAGAGGACGTTGAAGATATTACTCCTATGCAAATGAGATTAAATCAATTATTGAGATTGGAAGAAGAATTAAGTGAAGCTCTACATAGAACATCTCAGAGAAAACAAAATGTCAAAAGATATTTCGACCAGAGCGCAACAGTAACAATTTTTCAAAAAGGTGAACTGGTGTTACTTTGGAACAAAGCTAAGGAGAATCTGTCAATGCACCCAAAGTTTGAAGCACTCTGGATCGAGACATACATCATTGAGAAAATCTTGGGTTTCAATTCAAATATTCTTAAAGACATGAAGGGGAAAATGTTAATGTTTCTTGTCAATGGGAGACACTTGAAAAGTTTTTTCACTTAAAATTCTCTCTTCTCTTTGTACATAATTTTTCATTTTATTTTGTATATCCCTAGTGTTTCAACTCCATTGCCAAAAGGATAAAAAAATTGGTCACAAGATTCCAGATTCTTGACAACCCACAGGGGGTTATCATCCCATAGTTGGAGCCAATTTTTGAACCCATTTTGTTCTTTCCCCCTCCTTATTCTTTTTTCCCGCTTCTTTTATTGCCTCTTCTTTTCCCCATTCTATACTTTCCCTTTTCCCATTTTCTCTTTATCCCTTCTTTTTCCCTTTCTTGGTACTACCATACTTAGTCGATTTTTGCGTTCACAGAATTTTGGACTCACAGACTCTTGCACTTGCATTATCTTTCGATCACCCATATATAAGTTTTCCCAACACTTAGAATGTTTTTGTGTCTCGAACTTTTAGACTTTCAGACTTTCGGACCTGTCGATCTACATGATGCACCTCCACTCTCTCCATTGTCCGCCTGATACTTTCCAATACTTAGCCATTTCATACATTCAGACTTTCAGACTTGTAGACCTTTGGACTTGTGTATTTTCCTTTTCATACTACTCACCAACCTCGATTCTTCACCATTACTTGTCCCTTCACATTTTTCGATGTCACTTTTATTGTTATCCCTACATACCCAACTTCCAAATTTATTGTTGAAGTGGTTGTTAATTAATGATGCTATTACCGAGGCTAGTAATAGTTATTTTGAGTGAATGTTTATGTAAAAAGAAATCTAACTCAAGTTCATTTTACTGTGCAAGTTGATATTTCAAGAAAATTTGGAGAGCTTCATTGGGACAACCATGAGAAAACAATTGTTCTATGGGGATACTTTGAACCTATTTGCTAGGGAAGATCAGAATTATCATTGGTCCCGCTCCTACTGATATTATTCAAAATTGTTGGATAGAGAAGACAACAAGGTGTGGACCTCAGGAATAGTTCTCGTGGGATGTGTTCCAAAAGTATTTGAATGTAAGGATATTGTCACATTGTGTGTCGATAAGATTATTCAAAACAAAAGAGTCATCACATTGTAGAATAATTATCCTATCTCATTGGTGCCTTCAATATTTAGAGAAATGTTGAAATTGCCAGAGCCAAACCTGGTCTATAAAGGGGAGGAAGATGAAATTTCTTAAAAAGAAAAACAATGGAATAGAGATTCTTCAAGAATATTTCCATGAAACTGCATCAATGCCTGAAGACATATCTAGAATTCAGGTAAATTATTTAAAGAATCCTTATAATAAATTTTCCTAGTTATTTACTCAAATTGTTGGCCAGGACTCTACAGAGACAATTCCCCTACTAGAAATATATATATATATATATATATATATATTGCATTTTGTGGTTCATGAAAATTCTATCTTCAACTAGGCAAAGATAATTTCAAATGAAATCACTGCAAAACTCACTAATTTCAAGTCCGATAAAAGGTTTTATATGTCATCCTATCTGATATTTTCTATCACATATTGTCATACTTTTGAGGGTTTAAACATTGTCCGACGAATCAAAATAAAGGTGGACCTTGTGACCATGTGGTACCAAGCTCTATGGAGGCAGAGAGCCAACCATCATTTTTATGAGGTGTATTCATATTTTGTATCTAAATTCAAGAAATTTTTATTTGGGGATGACACTTCGCGGATATCATTGGAAGCAACAACTTTTATAAATGGAAGAGGAGTTCTGGAGAAAATGGAAGATTATAATGCCATCAGGGTTTTCTTCTCTATTGAAAACCTATTTTCCTTCCTTATTATATATTTGATAAGCTATTTATCATTGAGATAGCCAGGAAATATAAATTCTAGTTCCATACTTTATCTGAAAAAAGGAAAAAACAATTCATACCTCTCCCATGGAAAGTTGGTGAAATTCTTCTCTGGGGAATTTCCAAAATAGATGAATGTTTTGCTTATTTAGAGAATTATAACCTAATATTCGCAGAGGAAATCAAGGGTTTCAACCCAAATATCCTTTTTATAATCATTTTATTTTAGTTGGGGTCAACCCTGCACTTTTAAATTCATCTTCCAGTAAAGAAGAAGAAAATGGCAGTCACAATCCTAGTAACCAAGAATCCGATAGAGATTATGAAGATATAGAAATTGTCATAAGAACTATAGAGCATCATAAAGAAAGAGGTAAACCATCAAGTGATAAAAATGTCTAGTCGCCAACTTTCTCTAGAAGAAGTGCCTTGCCAAAGGCAAATCCTCATCCAGGAACATCCCACATGAGAAAAATGCATAGCGATAACTCAGGATATGATGAAGAGAGGAAACCTCCTAAAGGGAACCTGGAGAATCCCCATAAACTAAAGATCAAAAGAAAAAGAACTGATTCGCAGTAGGAAGGGGACGAAACACATGCTTCAGAAGATGATTTGTTGTTAGATAACATGGATTTGGATGTAGATATTGAAAACATTACTTTCCCAGATGTAGAAGTATCATCTCAAGAAAATGTACATCCTGTCTCGACACTCATGATCCAGGATAAGACATTTTCTTATGAGGAAACATTTTTTGTACAAAATGCATCTTTTAATAAAGAATCTAAGAAACTAGTTTTTGAGAGAACTACAAAGAGAAAGAGTGGGAACCTAGGATCTACCATTGATACTCGAGATATGTTACCTTACAAATTATCATATATTCATAGATTTACAAGGGATGCAATTGATGTTTCAATTTCACACATGGAAGAAGAGAATTCCCAGTTGAAAGAAAGAATGAAATAATTGGAGGCAACCCTCATGCCTCCACCTATTCTGGCTTCCTCTGTTGCTATGATTCATCCTGGAAAAGGTCTTCAAGAAAACCCATAACCAAGTTCAAGGGTCAAATGAATTTCGAGTTTGATCACTACCACCTGGCATTCCTTTGAACAAAATATTAAGAAAAGAATGTAATTAACTATAGAACCGTGGGATATGGTAACTAGTTTTTCTTCTCTTGGTTTAAGAATTCAAAATACCAAGGAATATTTAAACTTGGATTTGAAAAATGATGAAGGGTTCTATACTGACGGAGTTGTGATGTTTTCAATGAAAGTTTGGGAAATGACAGAGAAAACAAGAAAGCAAGAAAATCTACCTTCTCTGAGCCGCATCAAACAATTGAAATCATGTTGGATGGAATGAATTAATGTCTTAAAAGGTATGATAACTCAATTGACTGACTTATCAAGGAGTAAAAATGAAGCATATTTAAAAATCCTTGATTTGGATATCGTTGGAAGCACCATTTAAGTCCTGGACCCTAGGTATCTTTCAAACTCTATACTCGTGACTCGAAAACATTTTGAAGACCAGATTGAATAATTAAAAAGGAAATCGATTGAAAAGTTTGATAATATGATGAAATTTACACAGGATGACATAGACAATTGGCTTGTTGAGTACACAAATAAAAATAAAGACATTGAAAATATATTACAAAATTGATTTGTTGATCTTAGGTAAATAGAAAAGGAGTTGTTTAATGTTAATATAAAACAAGAAGTAATCGTTGCTCCATTGAGGCACTTTATTCAAGAATGGTTGAATACCTCAATCACAAAGATATCTGAAATTCTAGTGGAGGTAGTTAAGACTGGTAATCAAACCAAAACCAACAAGAGTATAAACGAGTTGGCAGAAAGAAAATGAAAGGGAGAGATACCATCATAGTAATTCCATGTTGATCACATGCTTCTTTCTTTATCAGTTATCATCCAATTCTTCTTCTTCTTTGAATAGAAAAGTATAATCGAATCCTGATAACTTTCTCTTTGTCTTATTTCCATATTTTGTTGTTCGAAATTCGCCCACCTTATTCTTTTTGTGTTCTATATTATTGTATATGTTTGATTTATGGTCCGCGAGAGCCCCAATCCCAGTCCTTTGGACACACGCCTTTTAATTTCAAAGCATTGTAACAAACTTTATTATTTTTTTTAGAAATCCCAAATAACTAATTCGGGATCAATTTTGACTGTATTTTATGACTCTGAGTTATAAGTATAAAATATTTGAAATTGGTTTATCATAATCCTCTTTTGAGATATACAAGCATTTACTCTATAAAAGTTCTCTCATGCGTAGAGACCATTTTATTTTATTTTTGATGCGATAAAAAATCTTTATTTTCACTATGATGGTTGTGAGAAAATTTTGTTTATTTTCTATAATGTGTGATGTGTGAGGTTCCTAGTCCATTTCTTAGGAATGCTCTTATATAAATATTTTTACTTTTCAGCATTTTTAATCTTTCTTTGAGCATAAAATATTGGACTATCTAAAGGTCCCATATTATTTTTTGATCCAAAGTTGTTGAGAATATCATAAGCCAAAGAGGAGTACCACCTCTATAAAAGAGAAGGAGGATTCATATCCTCATGAGGTTTTCGTTTTGGTCCTGATGGATTCAAGCGTCAACACAAGGGTACAACAAGATAAGAACTGTACAATATAGATTCTTAGCAAGCCGTACAATAGTAAAGTGGCACATAAATCGAGGAATAGGGATGCACAAATTTTTAGGTGTTTTGGGCACTTAAATTGAGAAGGACAAAAACCACATATTTCTAGACTTTACTCTTAGTAGACATGCATGAATTTTGAGGCAGACCATACAACATTTAATGTTGTGACAGCCGTACCTTATATGGATTTCTAAGCACAAAAATCAAGGAGTTGATTGGCATAGTTTTCTAGGCTATGTATGAGCATATAAAAGAGATAACTATGTAATTTAATTGCTAAAGACGAATTTTGTAAGAATTTTTTTCTCAGGGTTCTGAATAATAAAAAGCCTCCCCTCTCTCACTAGTTTTCCCCTTGTAGGTTTTTCTAGGGCCTTGTTTTGACCAAAATGTTTGTGTATAATTTTTTGGATGTGATTTTATTTGTGGTTATTGGCTATAACATACTTCATGTGTTTCCTGTTATGAGCTATTTATTTTCTGATAACTAATTTGTATCTGAAAATGCAATGTGGGATGGGAATTAAACAATGAAGTGTCTTGTTGGGACTTGAAATTGTGTTGGGGTCTAATTTTCCTACAAATCACTTTGGAGATTAGGGTTAGGTCATAAATTAATCTTATAAGAAAAGGCTAGGGTGAAGGAGGAAGACAATTGATACATTGATACAAAGAAGAGAATGATTGTTTCTTAGAGAGTTGGATCACGAAGGACTTTGATTCAAGGAGATATTGGATAAGTGGAGAAGGAATTCCATCTAGAGATTAGGTCAGGGATAAGAAAAAACAAAGGAAGTCACAAGTGGGTTTCAACATATTGAATATGTAGCAGTAGGGTCACCATATGGATTTTTGTATAGTCTTTTGAGTTCTTGTACAAAGGTCTCAGTGGAGACAGGCACATATACGCGATTTTTCTTAAGGAAAGGTGCATACATCCCAGGAAATGTGAAATACCACGGTAATAAAACATATCAAGAGTTACTAGGGTTTGCAAGTAATCTCTATAGTTTTCTATATTTCTTTGTGGGTCATTTTCCCAGGTACGAGAGCCCTTATAATATTTGAAGATATTTGAATGATAACATTAGTTGATGGGCAACATATCTTTTTATTATGGTTGAGATTTTTGGTTTCTAGTATTGCTTCCACTATCTTTATTTGAGTTGAATATTTCAACAAGTGTGTGTTGTTTTATGAGCTGCTAATTTGATTTACAACAATGAAATCACTAGATAACAAGATACATATGTGTCTGAGTAGGTATTTCAACAGAAGTCCAATGACCAAGTTTCTTTTGGAGACACCAATTTGGAAAGAACTATTCAGGAAGAACCTTAAATTCATGTGAGGATGTATTTCTCGATAGCGAGATCCCTAGTGAGCATCAACCATTGATCTGTTGTGAAGTGAAATAAAAAATATCTAATCCATTGATACTACGATGGACCCCACCTATCGAGCAATTGGATGAGGTTGGACGAGTTGTTAACCATTGTATGGATTAAAGGATTTTGAGTGAACTTTTTTTGTTGATGACCTTGTTTTTCATTCGTTGGATCAACCATATCTCAGAAGATCCTTTTAAATTATCTTTCCAATTCGTGAACCCGTGGAGATGAAATCCACCACAACCATTGGATTTGTCTGACTGATACATTTGGAAAGAAAGTGTTGGGGTCACATGACATGCATCTCGAATGGGGAAGGCCCGACCAACTACCAGTCATCAATTAATCTTCCTGAGTAAACCAAAACCATCGATCGAGGCAAGTTCAAATATGGGTTGCAAAGAAGTTTTTTCATTGATGGATTTCTCAATATTATAAGATGGATTGTGTTGTGTTCGAGGATACATCACCGCCACACTAGCACACCCACATGCACACCTACCTTGTCCATTCATACAAATGACATGGATAATTCCACGTGGTAGCCACATTGGACCACTCACATGGTGAAAGGAAAAGGGTACAAGGATTTGGAGGGCCATCTATATCATCCTGAAACCTAGTTTTCGACTATGAGGATAGCCAATGGAAAGATATAGATGAGAACATTTCCATCCTTTAGGTTCATACTCAAGAAAAGAGTCATGTAGGGAAGATAACCTTTGTCATCCCACCAACCTAAGTGTGTTTAGGGGGTCGGGTGTGTTACATAGTGGTATCAGAGTAGATTTCAAACTATAGGCTTGAATTGGGTCAGGAAGGATGAATGAATTTTGTAATATCATGCATGATAGAAATTTATGCCTTTCCTATTGAAAAATTTAACTATGTTAATGTGTTCTAACAACAGTTTCTGAATAGGATTAGCAGCGGGAATAGAGTCCTAGTTTGGGACTATTAAGGCAGGATGATGACTTAGTGGGGCCAAGAGTATTTTAACATGTAATTTGAATGGTTATTTGCTAATAATGGATTATTTTTCTAGCACGTAGGATATACTGAAAAGAAAAAGAAAACAAAAGTGAATGGTGCAACTAAACATGGAAGAGACCTCACATTTCCAAGATGAGGAATATGATGGTAGGAGGGATAAAGAAACCCCTCCATATTTAGTAGTGACAGTGAGGAGTCTGAAAGCAGATAATGAAAGGCTCATGAAATTTCAATCCGAGCATGAAGAATTAAATGCATTAATATTGCAAAGTCTATCTAATATACAAAAGCAGTTGCAACGAGGTCCAACTACTAGTAATGTAGGACGACATCAGTATGAGAAACTATAGATCCTGTCAGATATTCAAAAGCATGGGCCAACTCATGACAATGTGGGGAGGAGTTCCTGTAGAAAAAGGAACAGGATTGCCAAGAAAGACGGAGTTAGAGGAGACTCTTCCAAAGATTTTTCTAGTGGAAATGCCACTACAGAAGAGTTGTCCAACAGTGACACTAGGTCAAGTGTCCCCAAGAAGAAGAAGAAGAAGAGACACTCTCAAATTTCTATGAAAGAATAATTCAAGAAGACAAAGTCTCCTACCTTTGATGGAGAACTAAAGAAAGGAGAGGAGGTTGAGGCCTGGCTACTAGGACTAGGAAAGTATTTTCGAGTACATAATTACTCATAAATTACAAAGGAAAAGATAATTGCATTTAATATGAATGGGGGAGCTTAGATATGGTGGGAATACCTCAAGGATGTTAAAGGATTAAAGGAAAGTAAGATAACCTGGAAAAATTTCGAGAAATATTTCAAGAAAGCATATCAATCAGAAAATTCCTACAATGGTAAGATTAATGTTAAGAACCAAACATCAATATAGCATAGAAAAACCTCAAGAAAAGTACTCAACGCCTTGAAAAAGAGATAATATCAGATAATAAGCCTCTTGAGGGCGGCCTCCTTTTACCCCACTTAAATGTTTAGAGTACAAGATGATTCAAAATGAAAATGTCTCCTTGGTATATATAGGAGACTAGGAGGGTTTGTGGCCTAAAGCTGACATAAATAAAATAACATTACTAATCTAAATCACAATTAATGGCCTAAAGCCGACATAAATAAAATAACATTACTAATCTAATATGCCCCAATTAAGTGGTAATGAGCCAATGGGAACAACATGCCCCTCCCTTGAGACAAATGTTTATCATAACCTTGAGTAACTGGATGCTTCTGTATAAGGCTCATCTTCCCAAGTGGAATCTTGGTGGTAGTTCCTCCATTTAATGAGATACTCTGAGAAATGGATCTATTCCTCGGTTAGCGAATTCTTTATTAATGTGAGTGATGGCTTGAGGCTCCAATATCATTTTTACTTCCTCGTCAAGTTCTGACATTATAGTTTGAACTGGGATCTTGTCGCCTATAACTTTCTTTAAGCATGAAGCATGGAAGACTGGGTGTACTACCATTGAAGAGCTAGGCTCAATTTGTATGCCATAGTACCAATCTTTTGCAACACCTTATAAGGGTACATAGTACTTTGGTGATAATTTATTATCCTTCTTAGCTTGCTTAATCTGTTTGTATGGTTGTAGTCTTAAAATACCCAATCAACTACTTCAAAACTTCTTTCCTCTAGATGTTTGCATGCACTTGTTGTTTCATGCGATTTTTATTGCCATGGTCGAGGAGTTGTCCTTTAAGATTTGGAGAACTTGTTGTTGATTCTCGATGATCTTCCACTTTACTTGAACTTTAGTTTTTTCTTTACAGAAGAAGTGATGGAAGGAGGGTGGTATCCATAAAGTGCCATAATGGTGTCATTTTTTTGTTGCGGTGTGAAAGGAAGTGTTATACCACCATTACATAGGGGTAACCATTTGAACCATTGTGCTTGTTTATGAGAGACAAAGCAGCAAAGGTATCCCCTTCTAGACATTTGTTCACTATCTCGGTTGTCCATCCAGATTGGGGATGATAGGATGAGCTATGAGCCAATTGAGTACCCAAACAAGAAAATAGTGCTCCAAAAGGTGTCCGATTGAAGATGGGATCTCTATCACTTACAATGATCTTTGGACTGCCATGTAGATTTGTTGGTGTCTCCATGAATGCGGTGGCAATGTACTAGCTTTGAAGGGGTGAGAGAGTGCACAAAGTGTGTGTGTACTTGGTCAATCTATCAACAATCACCATATGATGACACTCTTGCCTTCAGACTTTGCATTACTGTGATGAAATCCATGGAAACCTCCTCAGTGACTTGGGATGGATAATGGTTGTAAAGACAGGGGTCTTAATTGTTTCCACCTTATTTTGTTGGCAAACCAAACATTCTGCCACAAACCTTTGGAACATCAGTTTAAGGCCATCCCAAAAAAATCCTTCTTGACTCTATGGTGGGTTTCAAAATCGAGTGCCCTCCCCTCTTTGGAGAGGTGTCGCGGTTCAATAGCACCTTTTGTTTGAGTTGGGAGTTCTTACATAAAATATAGCGATCTTTGTACCATAATTGAATTTCCATGTAAATGTGTCGATGCGCAGAATCCTGCTGCAACCTTTCAATGAGAGTCCACACTTTTTAGGTCATTCTTTCCATTCATCCCTTGCTTGTATTATCAAATCAGGTTGGATGATTGAGCGGGAATATACCAGGCCTCAACATATTCATCCTTTAGTGAGGAAGTTCATCTGCCACAACATTTTCTTCCCACTTTTATATAGGCGAGTTTCAAAATCATAACCTAGTATCTTAGTTACCCATTTTTGTTGTTCTTGAAGATAGTCTTTGTTCCAAGAAGTATTTAAGACTATCATGATGTTTGACAGCAAGTGCCTACCCTGTAGGTAAGGGCGCCATTTCTTCAATGCATGTAGTATTGCCATCATTTCCTTCTGTAAATGGGTTTGTGTAAGTCTCTTCCCTTGGTGGTCGACTTTCAAAAACCAGGGGGCCTTCAACCTTCTTGCATTAGGACAGGACGAATTCCATTTGAGGCATCACGTTTCCACAATAAAGGTTTTGTAGTAGAATTAGATTAGGGCAGAATTTTGTACACATGCAGCCTCTTTAAGTTGTTCAAAAGCTTTAGTTGCCTCTGGAGTCCATGAAAATGCATCCTTCTTAGTTAGTGCGTTAAAGGTGCCATTGCTGTGGTTTTGAGAACAAACTTAGAGTAGCCTTTGTCAAACCCAAAAATCCTCTAAGATTTTTCCATGTTTTTGGGAATGCGACCAGTCCATCATGGCCTTAATCTTGTTAGAGGTTACCTTGACGCCTTCGCGAGATACAATATGACCCAAATACTCTACCTCCTTTGCCAAAGAACATTTGGATGGTTTGGCATATAGTTCTTTGCTCCTTTAGTAGTTGCAGCACCCTTTCAGCTTACATGTCGCACATGATCCTCCAAGACTTTCTATAGATTAGTATATCATCCAAAATACTAACACAAATTTGAAGGAAGGGCTTGAAAATGGAATTCATCAACCCTTGGAATGTGGAAGGTGCATTTGTAAGGCCAAAAGGCATGACCAAAAATTCATGGCCAGCCTTCATGAGTTGGAATGTTGTTTTGGGATATCTTCTTCCTTCATTCTGATCTGATGATACCCTGAGCGAATTGAACGAGCCGTGCTCCATGTATTACATCTAACAATTCATCAATCAGGAATGGAAAATGATCTTTAATAGTGATCTTGTTGAGCTCTCTATAATCTGGACACATCGCCATGAGATATCTTTCTTGAATACCATTACCATAATACTTGAGTAAGAACTTTGGCTAGGTCAATGATGCCAGCCTCTAACATTTCTTCAACCATGCATGGTACTATCTTAAGGCATAGGGTATCTCGCCTTAGCTGATGTTGGAAGGAACACTCGAATTAGGTGAATTTCATGATCATGATTTGAGTTGGGTGGGAGACTTTTAGGAATATCTTCAAATACTTTGGAATGCTTATCAATGATCCTTTGGAATGCAGGAATACACTTAGCTTAGATGTTTGAACATCTAGTGGGCATATTTTGCAATATAATGCCTTGATGCCCCTTCTTGAATAATTTTATCATACCATTGGGAAAACATCACCTTACGTTCCACAGTACCTCTCAACTCAATTTCTTTTCCTTCCAATAAAATTTCATGAAGTTGAAAACTAAAGCCACTGTTCCTAATGATTTAGCATTGGATTCCTAGTACAACATCTGCACCACCCATGGGTATAGAAATCATTGGAATATTCATTACACTCCCCATATTGAATTGATCTTATTGCATTTTCGACGGTGAACCTCCATGCAACCATTACCTTGAAACTCTGGCGCTGGATATACAAAGCAATTGAGATCTTTGGCTAATTTACAGTGAATGAAATTATGAATCTTGCCGAGTCATTGGGCTATACCTTTTCTTTTGACTGTATCTAACCGATCTTGATGGTTTGATGAGTGCTAATTCTATCCGATGCATTACACGGTATTGTGGGAGTTAAATCTTCAGACGAAATTGCTTCTACATTTTCATCTTGAGATGGTTCTTGTTCTTGTTCTTCTTCCTCTTCACCAATCTATGTGAGAATAATTTCTTCTCACCACTTATGTCCCTTCTTGCATCACCAATTAAAGCACAAGGCCTTTTCTTTCCTCCAATTGTTGAGGTGTCCAGCTTGTAGGTTGTCTTGTTTTAGGAAGGAGCATTGTTTTCTCTTTAGATGTTAGGATAGGTCCTTCCTAGTAGCCGCCTTCATATTTTTACCTTCAACATTTCTTGCCACCTTAAATGAATTCTCCGATGATTTGGGTTCCCAAAGGCCCGAACCTCATGTTGAATTACATCTTCAGTTCCTATGAATACATCAATCAAGTGCTCATCACGGAATATCGGTTACCTTTATATTCAATCTTTAGAAGAGTTCTGATGTGATCGGTAACTGGACCCTTTTGCTGAGATTTATCAATTGTGGCTAAAGAGGTATTGCTCCTTGTATCATAGTGATATCATTTCTTCCATAAAAATTTTCCAAGTGGAAAGGCTAGTGATTTGCGAGAACAAAGTAGCGTGCAAACAAATTGATTAGGTTCTAAATATAAAGAAGCGAATTAAATTTGCCTTTGTGTATGTGACATTGGCGGAATCAAAAGTTGCCATCCCGAGTATCCCATGTGATTGGGTCCTTGCCATCAAACTTCCCTCATGTCAATCTTGAATGGTTGGTCTTCAAACCAAAGTTGGGTTTCTCCATTCTTGATTCACCTTCCTTGTGTCCACATCATGAATTTCATGGGATGCATTTTCTTTAGATTGTCTTCTTTGTTATGAAATTTTCAATACTTCCACATGATCTCCAGCAATCCATCCATCTTAGATTCCATTGGATCCATCTTAGTATCCAATTGATATTTCATTGAATCCATCTTAGTATCCAACTTATCTTCCCTTGAATCCATCATAGTTTCCATTTAATCCATCTTAGTTTCCAACTTAGCTTCCCTTGAATCCATCTTGGTTTCCATTGAATCCATTTTAGTTTCCATTGATACATCTTAGCTTCCATTGAATCCATCTATTTTTGTAGTTCATTTTATGTGTCCCTACGCATTTCTTCAACATCATCAAGAGAGTCTGGTAGTTTTAAGGCTTAGCTGGTGTATAAGTTCCTTTTACTTGGGTGGCATGTTGGCCAAGTATCACTTTGAACCTTGATTTTTTAGGTGGTTATGCTAGACAATATCTCTTACGATTGTATCTCCCCAATTTTTGGACCTTCTAGGTAATGCAACTTTATCTTATGTATTTCTATGATATGTATTCTCTTCAATGCCACAGGTTTTGATCACAATTGGATGTGCCAAATTAGATTTCACGATAACTTCCTCATAACTTGTTGATTTTTGTCCCTTTCAGGAGATCTCCACTTGTATAGTGTTCCCCGCACAAAATAATTGATATAAAATTCTAGAGTAGCAAAATACTACAGACATGCGATCCATTACAACAAGTCCCACGAACAGATGCCTACGGGAAGAAGTTTATGATTGTTTACACGGAACTTCTTGAGACTAGCGGACTAGTCCCGGATACTATCACCCACAAGGTGTATCTATAAATTTGGATGACTAAGAATCTAAAAGTTTTATCACAGATAGAAAACATTTTAATAAGTGGCCCCAGAGTTCAGGGTCACAAGAAGCGTTACAGAAATTTTTATATCAGATAATAATGCCTCAATGACTCATTTCAGGATGATTCCACCGCCTTCCTATATTGTACAGGCTGTATCTCCAGAATTATAAGCATACTCTAGACAAGTTTAGACAACATACCTTGATCCGTCTTCTAAAAACCAACACAAGCCGTTCCTTCTGAAACATTGTAGAAAAAAAGTTAGAGCGAAATTCCGCGATGTGTCTCGGATGTAGCAGCAAAACCCAAGACCTTGAGCTCACGATACCATATGTTAAGAACCAAACATCTAATATGCAGAAAACCTCAAGAAGAGAACTCAACGCCTTGAAAGAGATAATATCAGATAATGGCCTCTTCGAGGAAACCTCCTTTTATACCCCATAAAATGTTCAAGTACAAGATGATTCAAAATGAAAATGTACTTGGTATATATAGAGGAGACTAGGAGGTTTTAATGGCCTAAAGCCGACATAAATAAAATAACATTACTAATCTAAATCACAACTTCAATGGCCTAAAGCCGACATAAATAAAATAACATTACTAATCTAATATGCACAATTAAATTGGTAGCCGACATAAATAAAATAACATTACTAATCTAATATGCCCCAATTAAGTGGTAATGAGCCAATATTAGGGCTTAACAATTAAAGAGTTCAATGAACACAAGTTACAGAAAACTGTCTAAGGCACTATTTTCTAACATCTTAGAGCTTCAATTGTCCTTGATTATGGGTGGAGAATCCACTCGAAATGTTGGATGTTTCAAAACTATTTACAAAGTTTCATCTAGAAGAAAAATACTCTACTATTAGTGCAACTTATGCAAAGAGGTTCTTAGAGTTGTTAAGGTATGTCACGTATCTCAAGGATGAGAAAGCAAGGATACATCACTTCCTCAGTCGATCACCGCATACCTATCAAGATAGGATTGATTTTGAAAAGCCTAAGACACTAGAGGAAACCATTAGAAAGGCTAAATGTTGTTATGATCATTCCAAGCATAGTCAAGAGCCTCTTAAGGATTGGAAAAGGAAGGATAATCCTATATTTCAGAGGAAAGGATTTAAACCATCCCAATACAAAAAAAAAAAATGTGCTCAGCCTAGTCATCTAACTAAAAGTATGCACCAATTTTTTTTTCAATCTTAAAGTGGGAACATGCCAACTGAGCAAGTAAGAAAGAAAGTTGAGGAACATAAGAAAAGACCTATACAATGTTGTGGTTGTGGAGAAACACATATGTTGAGGGACTGCCTTCATAGGCAACATGAAAACATGAGAGTTTACAATGTTCAAGAGGCTACTATTGTTAATGATGTGGCCAGTAATGTGCCATGAATTTATGTGGCTGTAAAAAATCAACAGGTAGACCACCAAGCTTCAATGGTGAACCTAGAACGTATAATTTCCAAACAACCCATTTCAATTTTGATTGACCTTGGTTCTAACCTTAGTTATGTTTCACCCCAAATTGTTGAAGCATGTGCCTTAAAGAGAAAGAAGCATGCAAACACATGGTTAGCTCAACTAGTTAGAGGAACCAAGTGGAAGGTGATAGAAATGATTGAAGAATGCCCATTTGAAATGAATGGAATGCATACACAATAAACCTTAAATATCCTACCTTTAGGGTCATATGGCATGCTGATAGGAATGGACTAGTCGGATACCCACAAAGAAGAATTGACTACCTTGAAAAAACCCTAGAATGTGAAGATAGTGAAGGAAACACAAGGATGTTGAAAGGAATCCAGAAGCTTGTATCGGTGAGGAAAATATCAACACTGCAAGTCAATAAATTTAGCCGAAAAGGGTGTCCCTTGTATCCAATACAAGTGCTAAATGTACCAGAGAAAATTAAGTTGAATATTGAGGATCACCTAGTGTTGTGTGAATTTAAAGATATGTTTCCAGAGAAGGTACCCAAACTTCCTCCTAAACGAGATATCAATTTTTCCATAGACCTTATACCAAGATTAGTACCTACATTTAAATTTCCCTATAGGATGAGTACACCAGAGCTGGTGGAGTTAAAGGTGAAATTAAAAGAGATGATGGATAAAGGGTATATTAGGCTGAGTGTGTCCCCATGGGAAGCACCATCATTGTTTGTAACGGATAAAGATGGTACCTTGTGATTATGTATTGACTATCGACAATTAAACAACATGACCATCAAGAACAAGTACCCACTGCCCATGATTGATGATATTTTTTTATCAACTCAGAGGAGCTACAATATTTTCTAAAATAGACTTGAGATATGGATATCACCAAGTCATAATTAAGGATGAAGACATCGACAAGACAACTTTTATAACAATGTATGGACACTATGAATTGGTGGTGCTGCATTTTGGGCTTACCAACTCACCAACGACATTTATGTGTTTGATGAACAATATTCTTAGTAAGTATTTGGACGATTTCATCCTCATGTTCCTTGATGATATCCTGGTATATTCCATGACTAAGGAAGAGCATGAAGAGCATATTAGGTTGGTGTTAAGAGATCACCCATTGTATGCTAAATATAGCAAGTATGACTTCTTTCAGAGGGAGATCCAATATTTGGGCCACATAATTATAGAATATGGAGTGGCTATTGACCCAAAAAAGATTAAGGCAATCATGGATTGGCCAGCCCCTAGAAATATATTTGAGGTAATATCATTTATGGGATTATATGGATATTAAAAGAGGTTTATTAATGGATTTTCCAAGATAGGTCATCCCATCACCTCATAATAGAAAAAAGGGGTGAAATTCATATGGTCAACAAAGTGTAAGACCAACTTTCAATAGTTGAAACACATCTTAACTAATGCCCCTGTCATGAATATTGTAGACCCTGAAAAAAAATTCCTAGTTTGTACTGATGCTTGCAAGGAAGGACTTGGTGGAGTCCTCATACAAGAGGGACATGTGATTTTATATGAATCAATCAATTTAAATGAGCATGAGAAACAATATGTTAGTCATGACTTGGAGATCGCAACCATTATGCAGGATTTGAAAATGTTGAGGCATTACTTGCTTGGAAGGAGGTTTGTCTTGATGACATATCACTATGGATTGAAATGCCTATTTTATCAGCCATGATTAAATGCCATACGAGCCAAGTGGATGGCACTAATTAGTGAGTTCGGTTTCAAAATAAAACATATAAAAGGGAAGGGAAATAAAGCGGTAGATGCACTCAACCGAAGTGTGCAGACACTACACTTAGCAACAACAAGCATGTGCAAATATGATATCAAGAACAGAATTAGATTTATTTACAAAGTGATGAACATTTTAATCTAGTGAAAGAAAGGTTGCAGGAAGAACCCAAACAGAAAAAATATGACGGATACCATCTCATAGTAGATGGGTTTTTGATGTAAAATAACAAGTTGTACATACTCGATTCAATAGAACTGAAAAATCTCATAATGATGAATTTCATAGGAGACCTTATGTGGGTCATCCTGATTATCAAAAGATGATAACAACAACAAGACAATTGTATTATTGGACAAGAATTAAAAAGTACATTGTAGAGTATATTGCTAGGTTTCTAAAGTGCCAACAAGTTAAGGTTGAGCACAAGCACCCAACATGATTGTTGCAACCAATGAAAATTCCATATTGGAAGTGGGAGATTATCTCCATGGACTTCATCACAAGGTTGCCAAGAACACCCAAACAACATGATGCAATCATCGTGGCGGTGGAAAAACTGAGGAAGGCAACTCATTTTATTCCAATTAAGTCCACTTATAAAGCCATAGATGTTTCTAATGATTTTATAAAAGAAATTTTTAGATTACACGACATGCCCAAGACCATTATCTTAGATCGAGATGTGAATTTCACGTCGAATTTTTGGAAAAGTCTATTTGCGAGATTTGGAACCCAATTAGCATTCAACACAACTTACCATCCCTAAACAGATGGATATATCGAGAGGGTGAATAGAGTGCTAGAAGATATGTTGAGGATGCATGTTATGCATCATCCCAAGTAGTGGGAAGAATATCTACCCCTGGTAGAATTTTCCTACAATAATGGCTACCAAGAGTCACTAAAAATTATCCCATTTGAGGCTCTGTATGGAAGAAAGTGTAGAATTCCAATTAGTTGGGATAATCCTATGGACAATATCACCCTTGGACCATATTTTGTGAAGGATATGTAGCAAGAAGTAATCAAAATTAAACAAAATCTAAAGGTGACCTAGTGCATACAGAAAAGCTATGTTGATATCAAAAGAACTCATAAGGAGTTCAAGGTGGGAGATCATGTGTGTATTAGGGTGAAGCACAAGAGGAGCTTTCCAAGAATGGGAACTTGAACCAAGATAGTTCCCTACTATTGTGGACTGTTTGAAATCCTAGAAAGAGTGGGATAGGTGGCATACTGAATTACTCTACCTCCTATTGTTAAAACTCACAATGTGTTCAATGTATCTTTAGTTAAGAAATATGTTCATGATTCTAATCATGTCATTGATTGGACTATGATACAGGTGGAACTAAAGGGATAATTTAATCCAGATTCTCAATGCATCTTGGAGAGGAGAGAGACATTGCTTCAGAATTGAGCCATCATGCAGGTCAAGGTGCAATGGAAGCACTTTGGAGAAAATGAGGCCACATGGGAACTGGAGGATGCCATGAGGATGGCATATCCATTTTTTTTTCTATGTATAAAAGTTGTGTATATGGTGGTAAAACACCTAGGATGTTGTTTCCTTTAAGGGGGAGGGGAATGTAACACCCCGTTTCCCCCCAAGTGTGTAATTATGATTAAAACTTAATTATTGTAATTGATGAACACTGTAATTGTGTTTTATGTTTAATGGAAATTTCCAACTAGCTAACTAAAGGATAAGCCTTGCAGTATTGGCCATGATACCAAAAGAGGGAATTGGGAATTTCCTTAATTACCTAAGAAATACAACCTCCACCTAAATAACTTTGAATAACTAAATCTTCTTAAATTTCCCAGTATTTCCCTGTTCACAAGAAATCCATTTAATGGACATCAGACTCGATAGTTGGGGCAGTTATGCCTACCTTCAGAAGTGTACATGGAAGAATGATTTGGTCAACTAAGGTTGTCAGCTAGGATTACTATGGTTCCCCTTTGATTCAAGATCTTGACCCCCGAGGTTGCTTCTGATAGAAGCAAGCTGAGGAACCTAAGGCAAAGGAATGCTCTAGATTGTGGGAAGGAAAGTAGAGGGGGATGGATTCTGAAGGAGAGAGAGATTAGCAATGGAAGTAGAGAAAAAAATATGCACACCATCATGGAAATAACACACACATGAATAGAGTCGATAAGGACATGAAGTTTCACTAAGGAAAATAGGAAGCTACCCAAAGGAATGTATGGTCACTTTGGAACAGAGAATACCCAAACCCAGAATGGAGAAAAGAGGTTCATGAAATGGTGCTTGTTGGAATGAAATCGACACTGGTAAGGGGAGGGAACTGAGGGACCATGTAGCAGTGAAGGGACTCCCTTGTGTAGAGGAAATCCAGTTGGGAAGGCACCTGGTAAGCTCATGTTGGCCCTAGACTCAGTGGGGAGAGGGGATTTCTATTGTTTCCAACTGGTGAAGGAAATAAAGATTTGTGTTCATGCCCTTAACCTGAGAGCCAATCTATGACATTGCCTTGGTGATATCATGGCCTGGCATGGGGGTGGCTTGCTATAGAAATAAAAAGTGTAGCGGAGCCTACAGTTGGATGGAAAGGAATTCACCCTCAATGAGTTGGCAGGTTGGAGTTTGTTACGCCCTAAATAGTGGCACATTACCCCTTAATTGGGTAATATTACATTAGTAATTTTATTTTATTTATGTTAGCTTGGGTCCATTAGTTGTAATTGTACCTCCTAGTCTCCTATATATACCAAGGAGACATTTTCATTTATAATCATCTTGTACTTGAACATTTATGTGGTGTATAATGAGGTTGCCCCCTTAAAGAGGCTTATTATATGAAATTATCTCCTTTTCAAGGCGTTGAGTACTTATTATGAGGTTTTTCTATGCTATATTGATATTTGGTTCTTAACATATGGTATCAGAGATCAAGGTCTTGAGGTTTCGCTGCTACATCTGAGACACCTTGGAATTTTTGCTATAATTTTTTTCTACGAAATTTCAAAAGGAACTCCTTGGAGGATATTTAGTAGATGGATTAAGGTACGTTGTTTTACAATTTCAGCTCATCAGGCCTTATACTTTCAGAGATACAACCTGTGTAAGATAGGGTTCTGGAATCATCCTGAATTGATTCATCACATAATTTTTGCTATAAAATGTTTTCTGTAATGTTTCAGACCCTAACCTCCAGAGGTTATTCACAACAATTATTAAGGTATCTTTGATAAAAAAATTAGCTTCTAGGTCATATTACATTTGTAGATACACCCTATGGAAGATAGGGTATATGACTAGTCTCAAGCAGGTGTTCCGAGTAAAACAATCATAACTTCTTCCTAGAGTATCCAAATTGAGTGAGAATGGCTACATTGGATAGTAGACAGTCTGTATTATTTTTGGTACAATGTTCAGAATTTTATATCAATTATTTTGTGTGGGGCATGCTACACAAGTGAGATCTCCTGGAAAGGACAAAAATCAACAAGTTGTGGGGAAGTTACCATAAATTCCACTTGGCACATCCAATTTTGATCAGAATTATAGCATTGCAGAGAAGAAATATCAGAGAACTACAAAAAATAAATTTTCATACCCAAAAGGGCTAAAAATTTAGAGATACAACAGAAGAAAGATTGTCTAGAAAAACCACCTCAAAATCAATGTTTAAAGTGATACTTGGCCAACATGCCACCAAAAAAGGGAACTTCTACACCAAATAAGCCTCCAGACAGTCCTACTTAGACTCTTGATGAAGGTGAAGAAATGCGTAATGACATAAATGAATTAAAAAAGAAAACAGTGACAAAAGATGAACTACAAGGGATGATGGATTCAACTAAAGCTAAATTGGAGGCAATAATGGATATTGAGATGGATGGTTTAAAAAGGGAGATCATGGAAGGATTGAAAAATTTCCTAATAGAGAGGACACCTGAAAGTGAAAATGCATCCCATGAAATTCATTATGAGGACACAAGGAAGATGAATCAAGAATGGAGAAACTCCAACTTTGGGTTGAAGAACAACCACGTTCCTAATATTGATATGAGGAAGTTTGATGGCAAGGACCCAATCATATGGATACTTCAGATGGAGCAATTATTTGATCTACATAATGTGGCACATACACAAAAGGTACGAATTTATTATTTATATTTAGAACACAATCAATTTGTATGGTATCGATGGCTTTGTTCTCGCAAATCACTCATCACTTGGACAATTTTCACGGAAGAAATGATAGCACACTATGAGGATACAAGGAGCGATACCTTCTTTAGCCAATTGA
>SNQJ01S0024579.1:48467-96990 GCA_010110895.2 Picea sitchensis | reverse complement strand
GAAAGCTATGCTGAGGTCAAACCTAGGCTACAGACTGCTATAACAGAGACCATGGCTAGATCAAGAAAACCCCTGAGAAGTGTGACTTCTGACAGGGAAGAGGATGACTGCCTCTTCTTAAAAAATATTTTCTCAACACAGGCAAGCTACTGACACTTCAACAGCCTGCGTATGTACGCGAGCTGTCCAAAGGCAGGGCGTGTATGTACGCGTGCAGGCCCACTACAGGCCACGTACACGCCTATAACTTCTCAAAAAAATGAAAACCAATAGTCAAGCACATGCAGGGAGTACTAGTATGGAAGACCAGAATCCCTTAAAGACATAGAATCTTACAAAAACTCAAGAAATAGTAAATAAACTGATTCAAAACACCCAAAAATAATATCCCCCCAAAACCCTAGAGGTTTCCCTAGTACGGTCACCAATTCTAAATCAGCGGGAAAACCCCTCTACAGACTACACCAGGGTTCTGAAGTGCAGGCAGAGTTAACCGTCTAAAGTCTCCTACTTTTTACAATTATCCCGACATTACCCCACAATCATACATAAAAGACAAAGTATAGGGATCCGATAGGCATACCTTAAACTCCGCATCCGGTGTTGATCCCTTTGCGCTCAGTTGTTTATTGACTTCGGATCTCCTCCCAAGGCCAACCTGAATTCACCAAAAGACAAACAAGAAACTACAAGCATGCATTCTATATATGGATTAGTGGATTAGACATCATAACAAAGAATGTAAACAAATCGTAAAGATTTAAGACATCATTTGGCGAGACGAAAAAAGTATTTCTTTATATTAATCTCACAAAAGTCGTTTACAATATGAGACCGAAAAATGCTCCTCGAACTCAGTCCTGGGATCCTCTTCACCATGCATCAACTACTTCCACATATTCTTCTCCTCTTCAGTTCTCTCTAGGGAAATGGCAAGGGTTTGCAATGGAGGAAAAAAGGAATTCTCACTCAAACTCACAATGTGGTTGCAAAATATTGGGGCAAATGGGGAATATTGAAATGGGCAGAGTTTCTATGCTCTCATGCTTCCCTTTGGAATGGGACCCCAACACCTTCTTTATAGGCCAAAAACATAGTAACAGTTGGAGTGACTGGCTATGGGCGGTCAAATGGTTAGGTAATGGCTTGAAAACCCATATCCCTTTGCAATTTTCATTTTTTGCGCTTTTTGTGAGTGTACGCGGGCTGTAGTGGTGCAACAAGCATGTGTACGTAGGCAGTAGTGGTGCAGGGAGTGCACACCTTCAAAAAAATGGTTTTTTAGAAGAGTTGTTCAGTGATGGCTTGGCAAAGATAGCAAATAAGATGGCCTGATGCTAGGTATGCATGTCTGGTGCAATTTAGGGTTATAACACTTACTCGCTTCTCTGATTTGGTGGGATCATCCTAATATCCTCATCCATCTCTCTTTCACACTATATAAAGAGGGATCTCTCTTGGAAAAGGCTAAGGTTGAATAAGCTAAGAATTGTATGGAGGGTTCTACTTCATATCATGCTTGAGAGCCTCATTTCAATTCATCAAGTCATTGTGGANTTTAGGGTTATAACACTTACTCGCTTCTCTGATTTGGTGGGATCATCCTAATATCCTCATCCATCTCTCTTTCACACTATATAAAGAGGGATCTCTCTTGGAAAAGGCTAAGGTTGAATAAGCTAAGAATTGTATGGAGGGTTATACTTCATATCATGCTTGAGAGCCTCATTTCAATTCATCAAGTCATTGTGGATCTTCTTCATTCAAGGTTAGAGCAAAGGTGTGTGTGTTGGAGCAAAGGGCCATTGAAAGGGGACCTGGCTACATCAAGGCTTTGGTTGTAATCTCCACTTTCATTTAATATGATACAACAATATGTTTCTTTCCCATAAAACTAGTCTTGTTTTATTGTATGATTCCTTGATCACATGCATAGGTTCTTGTTGAGTATATTGTGTTGCCTTCACTTTGGTTGGCTTGTGTTCCCTTCCAGGTTCAATTTCATTGGAGCATTGGAATGGAGCTAGGATGGCAATGGCAACAAGAAACGACATTTAAAAGGTATGTTGTTTCTATAGTGGGAAACCCCCCCTACGGACTACACTAGGGTTCTAAAGTGCAGGCATAGCTAACCGTCTAAAGTATCCTACTTTTAACAACTATCCTGACAACACCCCACATTCATATATAAAGTACAAAGTATAGGGATCCAATAGTCTTACCTTAAACTCTGCTTCCGGTGTCGATCCCAATGCATTCGGTTGCTTCTCGACTGCAAATATCCTCCCAAGGCTAACGTGAATTCACCAAAAGACAAACAAGAAACTACGAACATCCATTCTATATATGAACTAATGGGTTATATGTCGTAGAAAAATGTAAATTGAACATAAAGATAAAACACATCATATGGTGGGACAACAAAAGTACTTCTTTATATTAATCTCATAAAGTCACTTACAAAATGAGATCGGTGACTGCTCCTCGAAACTGGTCATGGGATCCTCTTCACCAAGCTCCAACTGCTTCCACATATCCTTCTTCTCTCACACTTCTCTCTAGAGAATGGGTATGGGTTTATGGATGAGGAAAACAGGAAAGAATAAGGGATTCTGTCTCAAACTCACAATGGGGCTGCAAATTCTTGGGGCAAGGGAGGATTATGAAATGGGGAGAGTTTCACTGCTTTCATGCTTCTCCTTGGAATGGGACCCCAACACCTTCTTTTATATGCCAAAAATATAGTTATTCGGTTGGGTGACAGGCTATGGGCGGTCAATTGGTTAGGAAACTACCCAAAAGCCCGTATTCCCTTGCAACTTTTTATTTTTTGCAACTTTTGTGGGTATACACGGGCTGTAATGGTGTAGCTAGCATCCGCACGTGAGCAATAGTAATGCAACTAGTGTACATATGGAGGAAGTAGTGGTGCATGGCGCGTACATATTCAAAAATTTGGTTTTTAAGAAGAGCTATTCAATATTGGCTTGGAAAAAATAGTAAGTAAGATGGCCTGCTGCTAGGTATGCATGCCTGGTGCAAATTAGGGTTGTAACAGATGCCCCCTAATATGTGAGGTCAGAAGAGCATCTGATGGCCGAAATACAATACGAATCTTTACCAAAGTACGAAGCGAGTGAGCCTGGGACTAGAGTTCAGGAGGTCCCATCTGTAAAATAACAATTGTCTCACCGATGTGGGCATACCCATGCTCGGGATGAAATAAATCATGGTTGCCACTCAAATACACTGCAGATCCATGTTGTATAATTATATAAAGTGTAGCCATGAGCAATACACAACAGATCTACATCTCAAAATCAAAGATATACGTGTATAGTATCCATCTTCAAGAAGCCAACGATGCCTGATGGCTAGATATGAGGTGTTTAGAGCTCGAGCAACAACTTCGAGATCTTCAAAACTCAGGTAGGAGTGCAATATGAGTGTACATCTTCACTACCCAGAGGTCTTCGACGACTCATCGGGGAACAAACAAGAGGATCTCGATGATCAGTCAAAGAACTTCATTGATTTCGAGCAAAGACTTTGATTGGACTTTCGGGATGGCCGAGCATGAGGACAAGAGACAAACTGTAGAATGGCCGACTCAAGTTGGGTAAAAATTCCCTTGGACAATAACATGATGAATGATGAGACTCAGGAAACATGACATTGACATAAGTTCACGATGCATGAGGCAACACAAACTCTCCATATATTTGGAAGAATAACCAAACGGAGGAGGACACAACTCTATGTTATGAGAACAACTTCCTAAGGTCATATTAAATCCCAGAGCTTGACTAACAAATGAAAGGATGTGCTTTGTCCAAGGGTGACTCATTGTGCTTCCATAAAAAAAAAAACTTTTCCCATCCTCTTTTTGGGGTATATTTGATTTTTTTTTGTCTTTTTCAATATTTTGAAAGCTTGAAAAAGAATAAAAGAATGCTACGTTACAAAGGAGGAATGAGTGTCGCAAACATACCAGTTCCAAGCACAAGGAACACATTGATGCTAAGAGAAAGGAAACATTTGCAGAAAAAGGACACTCGGGAAAATTCCTCCATGGGTCAAGGTGTGAAGACGCAAAGGCAAAGTGCTACAAGGCTTGCGCATAAGGCATGCTTCAAAGGTTCTRTTGAGAGCAACATGGAGCCAAAATTAGGCCAAACATGCAGGAATGAAAATATGATTAACATGACACAATGATAGAGTCCTTCAATGTAATTTTAAACGAGCCCATAGAAGGTAAGCTCGGTGGTTTTTCATTTTTATAGAGTYTGAAAAAGCGCAAAAGAAGACTCCATTGGGGTACCTTTTTCGAAGATAGTCTAGTCGATTTGAAAAAGAGATAAATTAGCACCAAAAAGATGTCTATTCAAAACCATTTTAACGAGTGTGATAAAGACAAGATCACTCGACAATCTTTTCAATTTTAAGGAGTCTGAAAAGAGCTTAGCTATGGACTCGTTGCCTTTTTCTAGATTTAGTCTCCTCAGCCCGAAAAAGTATAAAATCTACTAAAGAGAACTCTCCTGGCGAGATGAATCTCCCGAGGTGTAAATTTTTCCTCCTTAATCTATAGGCCGAAAAAAGGGGTAAACTCATGCCAGTATATTTTTTTTTTGAACCAATTAACGAGTGTGAAAAAACAAGGTCACTCGACGATCTTTTCAATTTTAGGGAGTCTGAAAAGAGATTAACTATGGACTCTGTAATGGATGTTCTTCTGGATTGGTTTAACGAGTGTGAAGAAACAAGCTCACTCGATGATCTTTTCACTTTTAGGGAGTATGAAAAGAGCTTAACTATGGACTCCGTGGGGGTTCCTTTTTCGTAAATTTAGTTCCTCAGGCCCGAAAAAGGGTTAAACTTATACCTGAGAATACTCTTCTAGCGAACCAAAGTTCCTAGAGTATACCTTTGTTTGTACAATTGACCATCTGGACCGAAAAAGGGGTAAAATATCGCCAGACAGACGTGCCTTCAAATTTTAGTTTGGCGAGCATGAAGGGCAACAAGGTCGCTCAACAATATTTTCATGTTTAAAGGGTCTGAAAAGGGCTTAAAAGAAGACCCATTTGTTTTTTGGGAGTCCCGAGGGTAAGGCCAAGAGTGACAATATATCAGACATGTGAAGGCTCGGACTCGTAATCAAGAAAACACTAAAAGGACTCCCGAGCCTATAGTCATTAGCGACGACATGGACACCAAAATGAAACCAAGATCTACCTAGGGCATCCATGTGAGGGTAGGCTCTACCACTAAATTACGACACTTCTAAAGCAACAATGACAGTTCCGTGTCGCAATTCGGTGGGGTCGATCCTATGGTAAAGAGAAAAAGACAACAAGGTGCAACAAGTGGAGGTGGAATCCTAACTTAAATGCACAAAGTTGGAAAGAATGACGTTTCACCAAAGGACCATAAAAGTGCCCCAACTGCCAAAAAGTTCACCAACCCAAAAGTAAAGAGTATCGTAACATCCAATGAGAAACTCAAGAACCATGTTACATGATTTTCAAGCCATAAAAAACGACAATGGGGGTCAAAACATGACAAAAAGGGCCAAAAAAGTCTATAAATAGAAGCTGGCAGCTCATTATCACCATTGCAAATTGAGAATTGACCAAAAATCCAAAAACACCCCTTTGTGAAAAAATTTGATTCCGAGAGCTTCAGTGGACGAAACAAACTTCCGCTTGGACCAAGTAAGTACAAACTAGTCCCTCTTGCATTTCCATTTTTCCTTTTTTTTTTTTTTTGGAGGGGCACACACCTTTAAAAAGGTCAGCCCTGCGTGTATGCAGGTTGTCCAAGCACAGCTCGCGTATGCACGCAGGCAGAGAAAATTCTGCCCGTGTACATACGCGACTGTTCCCAATACAACCCACGTACATCCTCAAACATATGAAAAAATTAAAAATGTATCATTTGACTCTCCTTTGAACTTTTCATTTTGCAGGATGTATGTCCATTGGAGAGAGAGAGAGCATGAGGACATTGATTCAATGGTCGAGGAAGACCCTACTGCTGTTGCCACATTAAAACAATGCGGGTTGTGGAAATTCTTTCGGTGTCCACTCATGCGGGCATAACCTAGGCTACTGAATGCCTTGGTGGATTACTGGCACCCAGATGCAAAGGCTTTTATGCTCAAGGGACAATCGTTGACTCCAACGACTGAAGATATTTATTTTCTAACTGGCCTCTCGAGGAGAGGGGAACCAGTCAACCTTCGTGCTTTTCCCTCTTAGCCTCACAACATTTCTGAGTTGATCGAACAACACTGTGAGGCCAGAATAGATAAAGTGGGTTTCTAGGTACCGATCCACAAAATCACCAACCTATCACTAAAAGTGATAGTTTTACTTATTGGGCGGATCACTAGATCCGTGACTTTACATCAGGCCTCCCAGGTGCATATGCATTGCACAATACATTGCTTAAATGCACAAGTGTTTGATTGGAGTACAACCAATCTAGAGTGAATGAAGAGACAACTCACAGAGTGTTGTGGGCGGAACAACAAGAAATTCAGGTTCGAGACTGTTCTTTTCTGTTTCTTCTTCTAGAGGGCACCCAGTCTTAGTCCTCGAGAGACAATACGGGGGTATGTGGCCTCCTTCCCAGTAGTGTGCATGTGGGAAGCATTGTTGCCACGACAAGGGGGAGGAAGGACCATCGAGGCCTTCGATGCTACATTTTTTGAATGGTGGTCTCGACAAATTTTGGCTATAGAGGACTACCCCTATGCCAGGATCAACTTCTCCAGAGATCCTGACATGCCCGTACCTCCCAGAGCGGAGCGAGGAGAATTAGGTACATTTTTCTTTTTAAAAGTTTTTTAATTTTTTATTTCTTTTTTATATATATCATCTTTTATTTGTACCAGAGCACCTGACAACTGTGTATCTGTTATGTACAGATGTGGGACCAATGTGTCCAGCTAATTTTGCGTGGAGCAGGCGTCGCCCATGACCAGAGGCAACAATAGCAGCCACTGAACCAACAACAACAATGGGGGTACCTCCAGTCGGAGAGCCTGAGAGAGTTTTGAGACGAGTGGAGCGGAACCTGTCTGCACTCACTCGTAATGTGTCTATGGATGAGATCGAGGATCTCCCACCATCTGTGCAACCTCATGTTGTTGGGGTGCCACAGACCTGGGTCCAGCTATTTTGGTGTTTGGAAAATGCTATATTCCACTATGGCAGGGCCAACCGGCCTTGTGGTTAGCTTAGGGTGGACCATTTACGTGCCGAGGGCACTCTTTGTATATTTTTGAGGGCATAAGCTAGAGTATCTGTTATTTGATTCAATCTCCTAGAAACATGGATATACGTAATGTAATCAAAACAACATTCTAAGAGACGTACCCTAAGGAATCGTCGATGTAGAGTAGGATCRTAAACGCGGTAAACGCCATTTAATTGGGACACAACCAATTGTGCATCTAAGTAGACCCAGAGGTAACAGATACCATGCAACAAGGCATCATGAAGCAACTCTATTACTACACTATATTCAACGACATTGTTTGTGGCRTCACCTAAACAGATACCTCCAGAAGATAACAACTGGCCTTGAGGTGTGAAGATCACCTAAGCTACAGAAGCAAGCCTCCGAGTGTTTCGGCTAGCACTATGCACAAATCCAATGAACACGTCCGATTCACTTAACATCTGCCACAGTGAAAAATATGACATCCAAATGACACATCCATAAGATCAAAAAGACAAAAACTAAAAATGTACAAGAACTATACATATGTAAAAGAAGTCACCCAAGGCGACCCACCTATGAGTAATACTTCTTGAGGTAGAGCCCATTTCTAGGCTCCGCTAAAGCATTCCCTTCAAAATCAACCAGACGATAAGCACCCTTCTTTAAAACTTCCTTCACGATGAATGGTCTGAACCACATGGGTTTGAACTTGCCTGCCCCCAGGGGATCTTTATCTTGGTCATAGACCAGGACAAGGTTGCCTTCGAAGAAAATCTGTGGACGAATGGACCGATCATACTGACACTTGAATCTTTTCTTGTGAGTCTCATTAGCCAAGGCTACATCATGTCGTTGCTCATCGAGTTGATCGGGATATAATGAGCGTTTCTCAAGCGGTGAAGTGTCTGGCAATAACTGTACTGCCAACTTAAGAGATGGGATCTGGCATTCTATAGGCAAGACTGCTTCCAACCCGTAAACAAGTTGAAAAGGTGAGAAACTAGTGGTAGTCTTTACAGATGTTCGGTAGGCCCATTATGCCAAGTATAACATCAAATGCCAATTTGACTTGGCCGAATTGATCGTTTGCTATAGAATGGTTTTGAGAGACTTATTCACAGCTTCCACCTGACCATTCACTTGTGGATAATGAGGTGATGAGTGTTCTTGCCTCAACCCAAGCTTTGATGTTAATTCAAACATCATTTTGTTCTGAAAGTGACTTCCATGGTTAGTGACAATATCTTTCGGGACACCGAACCTTGCTATTATCTGATTAAACAAGAAGAGAGCTGCTGTCTCTCCATCATCCTTGAATGTTGGCATAGGCTCGACCCACTTGGTAAAGTAGTTTACTGCAACGATGATATAACGGTGCCTCCTGGCTGAGGGGGGTGGCATGTAGTATAATCAATCCCCCACTTGGTGAAGGGGCCAACTGTGATGACGGGAAACATGGGAGCAGGATGTGCCCTCATCTTCCTTGAGAAGATATGACATGGGTGGCACTTCTTGACCGATTCAACACAATCTTTGATTAATGTTAGCCAATAGTAACTAGCTCGTAGAATATTTTGGGCTGTTGCCAACCTAGACAAATGACCACCACATGCTCCAGTGTGGCAGTCGTTAAGCATGAGTTCCACTTCTTCATGGGTGAGACATCAATGAAGGATGCAATCTATACCTCGACGATACAAAGTGTCTTCAAGAATAAGATAGTTTTTTGCCTGATGGAGTATGCATCAACGCTCATTATGAGAAGCAGAGGCAGGGCACTTCAAAGTCTGGAGATATACTAGTATATCTCCACACCAGGGATCCAAAGATGTGATAAAAAACATATCTTCTTTAATAGGCGACTCTTCGGGTATAACATCACCTGACTCGATCGGAATTTTCGAGATGAGTTCCACAAAGACCAACGAATTTTTGGATTTTGCCAAAACAAAATCCAAGTCAAATTCCTGGAGGATAACTATCCATATACTGATCTTTCCGCAGATTACACGTTGTGTCAACACATATTGGAATGGATTCACAACGACAATGATGGTGGACTTGCAAAACAAGATATACTGACGGAACCGTTGGACAACATGAACTGCTGCCAATGCAATTTCTCAACATGAGAGTAGTTGAGTTCTGGTCCAACTAGGCCTCGACTCAGGTAGTAAATCACGTGCTCTTCAAGAAAATCGTACTCTTGAACCAAGACCATGCCGATGGTCGACTCTGTAGCGGCCAAATACAATAAGAAATATTTATTATAATTGGGTGGCCAAAGCAAGGGGGAAGACATGAGGGCGCATTTCAACACTTCGAAAGAGCACTGAGTGGCTTCATCCCAATGGAAAGGAATGTCTTTCTTTAGTAAATGCATGAACCCTTTTGTGATCTCGGCATAGTTTGCGATGAAACACCATAAAAATTTCGCTTTTCCCTGTAAACTCTGATGTTGAGGGACTGTGCACGGGGGAGGCAACTGAAATATCACCTCAACCTTTAGAGGATCGACCATGATCCCTGTTGTGGAAACTATAAAACCTAGCAGACGATCTGACGTCACACAAAAACTGCATTTGTTTGGATTCAAGCGAATCTGATAGTAGCAACATCGCTCAAAGATAAGTTGGAGGTGTGTGGGATGATCAACTCTCTTATGAGATCGTGATGCTAAATCATCGAGATAAGCCTCGACTAGGTGTTTGAGATAGTGTAAAGCAAAAGACATGGCCTGCTGAAAAGTGGCTCCAACATTCTTTAGGCCAAAAGGCATCTTCCGATAAGAAAATGTACCGCACAGACAGATAAAAGCTGTTTTATGCTAGTCCTTGGGTTTGATCTGTATCTAATTGTATCCCAAGAAACTATCCATGAAAGAAAAGACCTCGTAACCTGTGCATTCATCGACAATCTGGTCAATAAAAGGGGCGGGGAAATTTATCTTTTGGACATGCCTTATTCAAATCACAGAAGTCTGTACATACGCAAATCGTACCCTGCTTTTTGTTGACTGGAACAAGATTCAACACCCATTGAGTCAGCTGAACGGGGTAGATGAAACCAACTTTGAGTAGTTTCTCTACTTGAACCTTAATAGCTGCTGTTTTCTGAGGATTAACCAGATGAAGCTTCTGCCGGACCGTCTTGCATCAGGATAAGTCGTGATTTCATGTTCAATGATCCTTGGATCAATGCCTAGCATTTCCTCGTAAGACCAAGCAAAAACGTCGCAGAATTCTTTAAATAAATCTGTATAGATTTGAATCTCCTCAGGGGAACAATCCACTCCGATGAAGACATTCACCACGACGCCAGTGGTTCTGGAGATATCGATAGGTGTCATTTTAGAAATGGTTTCCATATTACCCTCGGCATAAACTGCGTGCATAGCCAGAGGATTGATAGGACAAGACCTATCTCCAGTCATAGTCAACACAAATTCTCCTACCTCTATTATTCCTAACTTTTAGAGGAAATATGATCTGTGATGGAGATCATCCCAGGGTGTCTCTGGACCAGTCAATGACTCTAAAATCGCCTCGTCAAAGGGAAAGACCAAGTCTAAGGAATCGGTAGTGGCAAGGGAACCTTGAACCCAGGCAGGCTCGGGAATTGGATCTAACTCTTGTGCGAGAGTCAGATTGAGGTCAACAGAAGCTTGCTGGACTATAGAGTACGCAACTTCTACCGCGGATAAGGGCATGGAAATTCCATGGTGCCCTATCCCTTCCATCATGGCTAACGGGGAAGGACGAATCCACAGATCATTAAAGTAAGTCATGCAGAACGATGACACTGAAAAGATTTCATCCTTAGGCTGGTCGGGGAAAGCCGATATCATTTTGACATCGCCAAAAGGAGGTGGGTAATCAAAAGTACCCATGAGAGGCGGGCACAAACCAACCCCCACGTTGATGATGCCAGGCTATGGGTTATCAATCATCGGGACCGTGGATGCCCCCGATGAAGGGTCAGGTCTGGAGAAGGACAATTGATCAATGGTTACAATTCGATCCTCATGTGGAAACAATAAGACCCGAAAAACTGTGGCAACCACTGCATGGATGGCATATGTCCAACTCCTTCCTAACAGGAGGTTGTAGTCGAGAGGCGCATCGACCACTTCAACTTTGACACACACGGTCTTCCCTCCTAACTGCACGGGGAAAGAAGGAATGATTCCATGTGGTCTAAAAGAATGACCGTCAAAAGCCATAAGAAGAGTAGGTGAAGGAGACAGAATGGGTTGGCCAATGGCCTTTCAACACACCAACGACATCACACATGTCGAGGCACCCACATCAACTACTGTGCATAAAATATTTCGGGTAGACGATTTCGTGGGGTGAGCCACTACTATCTAAAATGCGACGTGGTATGGGAGATGAGGTTTCAAGTCAATTGTATCAAGCGTGATAGTTCCCGGATTACATATCTTAGAGGATCCTAAGGCGGCTAGCAGAGCCTTTCTCTGTGAAGGGCAGTTCTGGAGGAACTCCAAAGCAAACATCATGCAAGGGGTTTGTGACAAATCCTCCACCATAGAGTAGTTCTAGGTGGCCCTCACGTTTGGATTATGTGAAGCATTCTTGAACGCCCCTTTCGGGATGCGTGTCATTGTTTCACCCATCATTCTCTCGATCTGGAGAGGAACACACTTGTTTTCGGCTTCTTTACCCTTTTCAGCAGTATTTGGCGCTTCGTAATCATGTGCCCTAGTAGCTATGTGAGCTTCACCTTTCAACATATAGACATTCAAAGTCGAGGGATTTCTAGACGACGAAGGGGGTCCTTGATTGCCCCCATCCACGCTCACAGAAGATTGAGTTAAATTTTTCCCATGAGGGACTGGGTTCATTAACACTACAGGCTGCTGCTGCACCAATAACTTTTGGGCCTCCGTGAGTCGAGGGCACAGGTGAGTCGGGTGGTCTTTCACACAGAGGTTGCACATATACTTTGAATTATTTCTCTCTGTGTTTCCCCCACCATCATTATTGGTCAGGTTCTTGTCCCGCTTACCCTTCTTTCGCTATTTTTTCTTCCCTTCAGCCTGCTGGTTGGCCTTTGGGTTTGTCGATTGCACGCTGTGTACATCCGACGTCTGAGTAGGGGGGTAGATGACCTAGGAACTGGGTTGGCCACTGTCTGCTGTATCAACAATTATTGCAATTGGTTTGACAATAGATCAATGGTCTTTGCTTGTGCTGAACCAACAATGCCATCAACATGTGGTCTAGACTTATGTCTGGTCTTATCAAGAATAGACTGTGTTGCATCTGGAAAAACTTCATAAATCAAACCAGTCTGAGAGTAAATCATCTCCAGATGTTGAGCTCTCATTATCGATTCTTCCTTCGAAAAGACCACCGACGTTGCTACGTCCTTGGATAACTAGGGTACCAAATACTTAAGGAACCATTCTAGCAGGAATGCTGGTGGAACTGGTACTTTAATCAAACTCTTCCAGCGCCACCATTCTCAGATGTGATTAGAGATGTGGTCAGCCTTTGTCTACTCAAAGTTGGCCAACAGTTCTGTGCTGGCATCATATCTCACAAGTAATTGAAAATGGTTTAAGAAAACCATTGCCAATTCACCAAAAGTAGAGTATCTTGAGCGGTCGAGCTCGATGTACCATTTCGCGACACTCCCGATAAGAGTGCATTGAAACAGATGCAACTAGACAGAGTCTTCTCTCAAAGAGTTGGATGCGCACCATAGGTGAAATTTGGTCACATGATCGCCTGGATCTTCGTTAGGCTTTCCTTTAAACTTTGGAATGTTCGAGGGAAACATGGTCGTCATAGCAGGCCAACATGGATCGTGACAAATTGGGTCATTCAATAATCTTGACAACTCTGGCAAATGCAAAGTTGCCAAAAATGATATCTTAGGTTGTTGAGTATGTACAGGAGGATAGGAGCCTGGGATTTGGCTGGCACCAGGTCGCCAGGAAAAGTTAGGTTGCTGGCCTGGGTTCTGGTAAAAAGCATGGCCTAGTTCGACATTTGGATGCTGTGCTTATTGAGACGTCAATGACTAACTCCCATAGTAGGATGTTGAGGGCTGAGAAGGGATTTCTCCCGACGTAGTGTTCCAAAGGTTCTGGAAAGGGTTACCCCCTGTCGATCCGATGGGCATAGGTACTGAGCATTGCCTAGGGTTCCATTGGCCATGGAAGGGGTTGTCCTCGGTCGACATCCCTAATGAGGGCACTGATCCCTGCCATGGATTCCAAGGTCCTTGAGAAGTGTGTGCCCCCTGTGCAGGAATAATACCTTGCACAGGATTTTGTGATCCAAAACCAGGTTTTCCCTCGACCAAGATGGCAGCTAACGAGAATGCATTGTTACCAAACGTGCCAAACAAAGAGAATGATAAAGAACCCACCGGTGTGGTACTAGAAAAAGTTCCTTGACTACCTGCTCCAGATAGGTTGTAGTTCATGGTCAGCCAGATGGGTTGCTGAGGAGCACCGCCGAGCGAGGGAGACGACGGAGGTATATGACCCCCACTGCAAGGGAAATCATTATAAGGGGCTGAGGTGCCCCCCATGGACCCTTGTAGAGGATCTTTGGAGCTCCCTACCCCCAGACCCAAAGTCTGTAGGTTGGAGTAGGAGAGGACCGAGTTCATGTAAAAGTTAGGCATCTCGTATGAAAACAGAGGGCCCATCGCACTCTACGTAAACGGTGTAGTGATCGCTACCATGGACGGAATCATACCACTGCCCGAGGTAGAGGCAGTCGAGACCATAGTGGCCCGGACCTGCGAAGGTGAGTTAGGAGGCAGAACACCCCCAATTGTGGCAGCCATAGAAGGAGTATGAGGACTCCCTGACGAAATAGCAACATTTGCTTCCATCGCTGCTTGCAGGATTATCTGATGCTCATGATGCGTTACCCTTGGAGGGGCAATCTGTTTAAGAAGTGGCATCGAAAAGTCAGCGATTGGAGAGTTATACGGATTGAGAACTTCCACTCCAAGGTCAGAAATAGTTGGTCCCTCCGGAAACGAATTTTCTCCTCTTGAAGATGGCTCGGGTACATCTTCTTGTGGCCCGGTCGACTCAAATGACCCTTCCTGGTCAAGTCTTCACCTTCGCGGTGGCGATAGTGGCTCCAAGTTAACTAGCGGCAGGCCCAAAAGCCTTCGCGACTAGCAGAGCTCTTGATTTTCCACTATGTGAGAGGATCAATGACACACTAAGTCTTTCTAACGTTGAAGACCAAAACACTCACTAGAAAAAGTTCCAATGAGATTCAACAAGCAAACCACTATTACTAGTTGGAAGAATAGTTACAACAACCAACACTAGAGCAACTTACCGGTGCAAGTGCAACTCGAACACATAATCACCCTCTCGGCATACTCTGCAAAGCGTGGCCCGATGTCTACCTTAGTTACCATGGTATAACCCAACAGTCACCTGTGTAAGTCCCTAAAATCAAAGGCAACTAGGTTTCCATCTTGTGAACAACTACCAGACGGGTACAGTCGACAGTCGGGTGGACCACAATGAGTAGGTATCAAGCCCGAAACCTATCGAGGTTATCGAAAGCAAGTGTTTTGTAAGCTGACTGAGGACCTCGAATGGATTCGAGACCCACGAAGCTTCGTGGAAAATGCGATCAACGTAATCCCAAGATAAGTCCTCTATATGCGTTCCTCTGCTACGATTGGTCCGACTTTAGAGGGGTTATATCCACTACCTTTCCACACATGACCTCATGTTTAGCCCCTATGTTAGAGGGGGGTCTCGAATAGTTTCCACGTTACTGGACGTTTTCACTCCCTAGCACAGACTCCTATGTTTGTTTTATAGCCTTGAAGAGTTTCCTCTCCACCCTAAATCAAGGCTCTAGCCTAATCTAGTTAATGGACCCTACAAACACAAAGTCTAATTAATTTTAATTCAACGTTAATTTTAAGTGGTTTATCTTAAGTCAAAGGAACATAAATGAAACTGATGATGTTTTTTAAGAGATGAAAGAGAAGAACAAATGTTGGAAACAAAATTACTTCTTTTTCAACAAACAAAGATTTGCAAATTGAACACTCTTTAACTAACTTTTCTAACTAACTTTTCTCTCTAAGATCTTTTAAAAGAAAAACTCAAAACTGAATTTCGCTCGACTGTGAGCTACTTAAAGTCCTAAGTATTCAGTAAAGAACTTAAGAAATCACTCTTCTTCCTGAAAAAACAACTAACCTAACTACTTAACCAAACAAGAAATTGATTTTTTTTTTTTTTATGCTCCAAAATAAGAAACTTGAAAATGAATTCTTTTCTTTTCTTCTAAAGAAAGTAACAAGGGAAAAGTGAAGACAAGATGAGACCAAAAACCAACTTCTGGTCTACTGCGGCTCACAGAGAGTTATTGACAATACTAAACAAGTTGATCACAATAAACTCACAAAACTTGTCTCAAACCCTAATCAAGAAAACACAAGAAACCTTGATAAAGAAAAGCTAACTGTTGTCAGACCTAGGCCAAAGACTGCAAGAAATAGAGACCAGGGCTAAATCAAGAAAACCCCTGAGAAATATGGTTTCATTAAGGGAAGAGGATGACTGCCTCTTCTTTAAAAAATATTTTCCCGACACATGCACACAACTGATACTTCAACAACCTACGTATGTACGCGGGCTGTCCAAAGATAGGGTGCGTATGTACACGTGTAGACCCACTGCAGGTCGCGTACACCTTTGTGACTTCTCTAAAAAGAAAAATTAACAGCCAAACAAGCTAGGCAGGGAGTACTGGTATGGAAGACCAAAATCCCTTAAAGACACATAAACTCAAGAAACAGTAAATAAACCAATTAAAGACACCCAAAAACAAAAATCCCCTAAAAAACCCTAGAGGTTCCCCAATATGGTTGCCAATTTTGCTATAGTGGGAGAACCCCCCTACAGAATACACTAGGGTTCTAAAGTGCAGACAGATCTAACCGTCTAAAGTCTCCTACTTTTAACAACTATCCCGACAACACCCCACATTCATATATAAAGTACAAAGTATAGGGATCTGGTAGTCTTACCTTAAACTCCGTGTCAGGTGTCGATCCCAATGCGTTCGATCGCTTCTCGACTGCAAATATCCTCCCAAGGCTGACCTACATTCACCAAAAGACAAACAAGAAACTACGAACATGCATCCTATATATGAACTAATGGGTTAGATGTTGTAACAAAATGTAAATAACATAAAGATAAAACACATCATATGGAAGGACGAAAAAAGTACTTCTTTATATTAATCTCATAAAGTCACTTACAAAACGATATCGATGACTGCTCCTCGAACCCAGTCCTGGGATCTTCTTCACCAAGCTCCAACTGCTTCCACGTATCCTTCTTCTCTCACAGTTCTCTCTAAAGAATGGGTATGGGTTTATGGATGAGGAAAAAGGGAAAGAATAAGGGATTCTGGCTCAAACTCACAATGTGGCTGCAAATTCTTGGGGTAAGAGGGGATTATGAAATGGGCAGAGTTTCATTGCTTTCATGCTTCTCCTTGGAATGGGACCCCAACACCTTCTTTTATATGCCAAAAATATAGTTATTCGGTTGGGTGACGGGCTATGGGTGGTCAATTGGTTAGGAAACTACCCAAATGCCCGTATTCCCTTGCAACTTTATATTTTTGCAACTTTTGTGGGTATACGCGGGCTGTAATTGTGTATCTAGCGTACGTAATTGGGCAGTAGTAATGCAACTAGCATACATACGCAGGAAGTAGTGGTGCAGGGCGCGTACATCTTCAAAAATTTGGTTTTTAAGAAGAGTTATTCAGTATTGGCTTGGAAAAAATAGTAAGTAAGATGGCCTGCTGCTAGGTATGCATGCCTGGTGAAAATTAGGTTTTTAACAATTTTCCATCTCTTGTTAGCTAGTAGACTCAATAATTAGAACTTAGGGAAAGTTCCATATTCTGTTCTGGTTTGTTCTAGTTTCCAGTGGGATCTAGGGAGATTTGTTTATGTCCGCATTTACTGATTAATCCTATAACAACCATGCCTTGCCTTGCCTTGACATGTCATTCTATGCCTTGCATTGACATTCCATGCCTAGCCTAGCCATGCCTTACCTTGACAAGCCATACCTTGCCTTGACAAGCCATGCCTTTCCTTGTCATGTCTTACCTTGCCTTAACATGCCATACTTTTCCATGGGTTGTCATGCCTTACCATGAATTTCCTTGCAATGCCTTGCCTTGCCATGCATTCCCTTGCCTTTCCTTTCCATGTCTTTCCTTGACATCCCATGCCTTGCCATGTATATCCTTGACATGCCATGCCTTGCCTTGACATTCCTTTCCTTGCCTCGCCTTGCCCTACCTTTCCATAACATGCCTTGCCTTGCCTTGATATACCTTGTCTTTCATTGACATGCCTTGCCTTGACATGCCATGCGTTGCATTGACATGCCTTACCTTGACATGCCATGCCTTGACATGCCATGCCTAGCCTAAACATGCCTTGCCTTGACATGCCTTGCTTTTCCTTGGCATGCCATGCCTTTCCTTTACTTGACATGTAATGCCATGCCATGCCTTGCCTTGACATTCCTTTCCTTTCCTTGACATGCCAAACATGCTCAATTGGAAGTATTGGGCGACATACATTCATCAATTGAGACTTGCACCAGGGCCAAATGCTTCAGTTTGCAATCAAGAAAACATTATTGTTCAATATGGAAGCATTGAGGTTGTAATCAAATACACAAACATTTATGAAGAACTAGATGTTGATGAACAATGTTTGTATTGTTCCAGAATGGTTACATGACATCTTCTTGGGATATGGAACCCCAACACTGTACAATGGAACAATGTGCTTGATACTTGGTATGTTGTCTATTCTAGGGACACTTTACTTGATGTTGGTCACTTCATAAAAGTTTGAGCAATAGGAAAGAGGCTAATATATCCCTACACACTGTTATTGCACACTATCCTACAATATAAAACCAAAATATAAGGCGAAAAATTACCGTGCCCAAAAGAGCAAAGTAAAGGACTTAGAAATTATAATAAATTGAATAGAAACCTTAAAACTAAAAAATAGTGCCGCAAATGCAAATTCAATATTCAAAAAGAGGGTTGGAATTTKCTCTTTTATGCAAATACATGAGGGTTGAAGATAGAAAAAAAATTAAGYTTAAAATGAGATGGCAATTTTGGATTTTGTCATGAGGGATGAAAATACAAGTTTTTAATCTTAAGTATGAGTTGTAAATGCGTGTCAAGCAAGCCTAAAAGAGGGTAAAAAAATTGAATTTCAAGAAAGCTCATGCTCTTTAAKAATTTATCCCATAAKGTATCCAAGAAACAAAGCTTGAAGAGTTTTCTTCTTGACTCCCAAAGGAGGGAAAAAACCAGCAATGCAAAAAAATGAAAGAGCATAAAAAACTAGTGATGTGAAAGGCCATAGAAACTATGCTCAAGATATGAAATAAGTTATGCTCATTTAATCTAGCAAGTAGAGAATGGAATTCTTGGCCAAAAATGAGGTTGCAAAAGATATTTTGACCGGACAAAAGAGTTTTGAAAATTGACCCCATGTGCCAGATTTGCATTGTGCCTCACTGAGCAAAACTCTAGTTCTGAATATCCTCTAAAAAACACTTTTTCGGGCGATGGAATCATAGAAGAGGGGTCCCCCTAGCTGGAATCCGGTGCCAAGAGTCCAATGGAACTAACGGTTCATCGATCCGAGGCATGGTTTGTGTGTTATGGCGAGTTGCAACTCACCTCCTGAAGACATTCAAGGAGACAATGACAATTTGGTCCTGTGGCACAAAATCACAACCCAATGACATAACTGAAATTCGTAAGCTCTGGAAGGTCTGTATGGCCAATGCCCACGTGACCATGGTGCCCATAATCACTCGACACAGGGGTTGTGAAAGTTGACCCCATGTGATGGATTTGCATTGTGCCTCACTGAGCTAAACCCTAGTTCTGGAGATCCTCTAACAAACACTGTTTTGGGCGTTGGAATCACAGGAGAGGGGTCCCCCTTGCCGGAATCTGGTGCTAGGAGTTTAAGAGAATTGGAATTTCTTCAATACGAGGCACAACTTGGGTGCTATGGCGAGTTTCAACTCACCTTCTGAAGCCATTCAGGGACACAATGACAATTTGGTCCGGTGGCACAAAATCACAATTGGGTGACATAATTGAGTTTTGTAAGCTCCGGAAGGTCCGTATGGTCAACTCCCAAATTATACAAGCTGTCAACCAAGGTTCAATGTCACAAATTGCCCCACCTTTTCCCCAAGGATAATCTAGCACCAATACAATCATTCCATTCAAAATCATCAAACCATGTTAATTTGAAGCAACTGACCATCAGTTCATCTAAATGGACATTTGATTGTGTTGTTTGCAACATCATCCACATTATGTTTTTTGTACATCTCAGTAGCAGCCTTATTGGATGGTATGCATGCCAAATTGGCATGGAAAAAATCCCTATGGATTATGTGCATGCCAATTTGGCATGCACACAAGCTAATAAGGTTGTTGTGCATGCCAAATTGGCATGCACACCAACTAATAAGGTTGTTGTGCATGCCAAATTGGCATGCACAACAACCAATAACACTGTTGTGCATGCCAAATTGGCATGCACAATAGCCATAGGGCATGCACATTAACCTCAATCATAATAGTGTAAGTCAAATATGATGAATGATGATAAAGGTAATCACATTAACCTCGTATATCATCCGAGACCAATGGAGTTGTATCTATGTAAATACTATAATCCCTGTGATAGAACCATATGTATGTTAGTTTGACTAAGCTATGTATAAGAAAGATATCATAGCACTCAAATACCACTCTTGTTTTAATACTAGTGAGATAGGAGAACTAAGGACCCTATATTAGATACAACATATAGAGCTATCATCTTAATCACAATGGTAGTCTAATTACTCTTATAAATAAGCAATAACTTGACCTTTATTCCCATATTTACTCTATGTATGATTGCCTTCATGATCAATGTTATGACTCTAATAGCTCAATGATTACTATTAATATTAATTCAATCGGTTCAAGTCGGAAAGAGTAGTTATTAAGGCATAGGCTTTGGTGGAGGTTCCAGGGCCAATCCCCGCGGACTCCCCTTTTGGTTTGAAATTGTTATATGTTGTATACAATGTATGTTATATCCACTATATTTAGAGATTGCACTAGAAGGTTCTCCAACGATATATAACTGTGCTATAGTTGGCGTGGTCCACCAGATTTGGTGGACTCGCCAACTATTTTGTTTCAAAATTCATTCATGGGTTGTCCTTGTGCATTTCCTGCTTGCCACGTGACATCCCCTGCCAAGTCAACAAGCCACGTCAACATGCTGACGTCAGTATGCTACTTGTCACTTCCCTTCTCTTTCCATGTGTGTTGTATAGACACTGATGTCATCTATACGGGTGCTGATGTCAGTACTACAGATGCTGACTCATCCCCCGCTGATTGGGCTAGGTTGACCAATCTTTGACTGCGAATATATTTCAATCCGTAACTCTGTTTGATGATCCGTTTGTGTCATTAGAAATATTGTGACACACTCTTCATGGTCATGCCATTTTCACTAAGTTTTGGGAACTTTTAATTTTTGCCCTTTCTCTATCTGTTGGAGCCATTTTGAGCGTTCTGAGTTGCCTATTTGAGTTCTGAGCTGTTCTTATCCTTCTCTGGATCCTTTTTGGATCAATATGTAACTGGTTTCAATACTATACAGTTTAAGCAAGGTATATAATTTAGTGTAATCAAGTAATCATCACATATCTGTTATAAGCTTGATAACATGTAAGCCTAATTACTGATATAGGATATACAAAGCAAGTACGTATTAAAGGTGAAACACATATACCAATATAGATATCATATTAAATCCTTAGTAATAGTATCAATACCATTGATTTCCTTATATGGAACCAATAGTACAAAGAGGTGGTATCTCTAGTCCAACTATCATGATCAAGCTACTTACTGCATGTACTATGCTTGCACTTGTTATGATTATGTTTGTGTGAATGTGCAGATTAATGGTACTAATACTATCATATAAACTACCCCAAGTAAAAGTACGAGATAGTGCGACGAGCATTGGATTAAGTAATATCAATATGCTTATTACGATAGGTGGTTATGATAGAAACAAGAAGGGTGGAAAACAAAGACTGGAGTCATACTACATTCTGTACAGTGTCCAAGTGCACTACGTAATCAATGATTCAGATTGATTTCTTAGGGAGATATAGATATGATATCATCGTGATTACTATGAATCTTCATGAAGGATTATCAATACTATCTATCCCATTGAATAAGTGAATGCTTATACAAAACATATCGTATACAACTCATATATTATAAGAGGTTACTCTATTATATAAGTGAGATCAATGTTCATTACTACTTTGGTTAGGTTACATTGTTTCATCAAACTCTAAGCTAGCAATCAAGTGTTATGGTTATACTTATATTGATACAAGCTCTATCATGTTGAATACTTGGAACCCATATCCCTGTTAGAAATGATTGATTACCATTGATTCACTATCCTATGAGTATTGCTACATGTAGAGAGTAGTTATGGTCACTGATTACTAGTAAGTAATGGTAATGATTCTATGTATATTATAGCCCTTTGATTACCTTATTACTCTTATTGAGCTTAGTAAGGTAAGTATTCTTAATTTCATGTATCTTTGTAGTTATAGCTCTTATTATAATAAGCTTGTATGTTCAACTAAGTAGTAAAGTTCCATAACTCTTACAATACAAGGAATACATGATGTGTTAAAGCTATAGTATGATATCCATTGAATAGTGAATATGTAGAGATCAAACAAGTACTGATTAGAGTAATATAGTGATGGAGAAACATGATTCTATCTATAGAGCTTAGTTTAGTTTGAATACTGTGTCAATACTAGCTACTTGCTTAAAGATGACATAAAGCTCCTATCGATGAAATATAGGTACATGTAGAAATAAAGCTGGTTGTACACTCAATTACTGAACTAAGCATACTGGTTATGTGTTATCAAGCTTAGTCATATCTACAATATTTACCTAATTTGTGTTCTAAGCATTCAATCTACTCTATTAGAATATGGAAACAACAGGGAAAATAGGAACACACATATATAATAGTTACATAAATGAGGTGAGATCAGGTTCACAATGAGATTAGCCTACCTATTATCCGTAATGAATACAGGTTCAACTTTATGTACTAGTATGTAGTTGTAAGGGGTATTGCTTATCCTGTTACATTAATCATACGTGTTATAGCTTATATCGTGTTAGCTCACTATAACTAGTACCTTATAACGAGCTTTGTTTAGGTTACTGGGCTTTAATCATCATAACCTTTATAGTACTAATACCATAAGTAATGACTATCTAACCTATTACTTATAGTAATAAAACATAGAACACTATGCTTGTTTGAATCGTAATGGATCGTATAACTCTAATCAAAGTTGATACTATGATTACCCTAACTAAGATTATTTCCATATCTAAACTCATACCTTATTACTGGCTTTGTAATGCAATATCATAACTAATAATCCTATATGGAATTAGAGAATACACTAGCTTACTATCAATCCCATACAAGAAGAATTAGAGAATACACTAGCTTACTATCAATCCCATAGAAGAAGAATTAGAGAATACACTAGCCTACTATCAATCCCATAGAAGAAGTGAGAGATGTTGTAACTTATGAACACTGAATATCTTGGTCAAACTTGAATACTGATATAACTTAAAGGTTATACATAAGAAAGTTGCACATTGAATGAGTTGTAGTATTAAGCTACCCCCTATGTTACTCTACACCTATTGACTAGTGCTTATGATTACAATGGTTATAAGAGTGGAACCAATGGACTCCAGCTTTACATGTTATACTGCATTCATTACTCATATTAGCTTATGTGTGATAATTAGGGGAATACACTGTGCTTATACACTCTCAATCTACGCTAATCGTATAACATAAAGCATCATTGATTACAAAGAGTGTGTTAAGTAGAGCTAAGGTCAATGGTTCTCATTAAGAACACATGAATAAGGTGGATCAATCATTGATTACTATAATTAACCAATGATAGTAATACTATATGATATTGTTATATACTATATTACTCTATTCAATGGACTTACTTCTACTCATGTATGTTAATAGAAAGTACTAGTAAGCTTTATATAACTAAGTTGGCAACTTATATGAGTTCAACAATTCTTGTAATCAACCTAATAGCATGTGATAAACATGTGTATATATTATGAAAATACCATTATCTTATTCATAGTAATTATGAATATTCCACATTTAACTCAATGGAAACAGAAGTAGTGGTATCCAGTTTATAGTTGAATCGAGTTACAAGTGAGAAGGCTAAACAAGGCTATACTTTCATAGAGGTTTACGTGGAACAACCATTACATATATTCTGTAATAATCATCATAGTAATCAAACATGTGCTGCTTATTGAAAATATAGCTCTTGCTTGAATATCAGAATCGAAGTGGTGAAGTAACATACTTAAATGATACTATTTATACTTGTGATTACTCAGCCTAACAAGGCCCACCGATTAGTGAACAACTCATACTATGCTTGTTATTGATTATGATGGTATTCTATCTCCATAATAGAACTAGTATGAACACTAATATTACAAGACCTTTCTTACTAGTATAAGCTCATGTACGAAACCAAATGCTAAGGGTCTCAAATTAAGCTATATCGAATAGTATCAATAATGCGTGTTCTTCCCTTTTCATGAATAGTGTTTATTATGGTAATGCTTATAACATGTAGGTAGCTTACAAAGATCATAAGAAACAAGTAGTGTTTACTTAAGATTCTATAACTAAGCTAGTACTAATGCCATAGAGATAATAACATATGGCTGTTGTGCATGCCAATTTCACAACAACCCTATGGCTTTTGTGCATGCCAAATTGGCATGCACAACAACCCAATTGGCATGCACATAAGCCATAGGGATGTTCTGCATGCCAATTTTATTGTGCATGCCAAATTGGCATGCACACAAGTCATAGGGCTGCTGTGAATGCCAAATTGGCATGCACAACAACCCTATGGCTTCTGTGCATGCCAAATTGGCATGCACATAAGCCCTATTGGCTACTAATAATAACATCTTCACTAGATGAGGTGGAAGGGAGGAATAATCACAATGTCGACGTGCATTTAGAGGGAGTAGGAGTCTATGTGACATTTAGAATGTGTGAATGGAATGAAGAGGCAAGGGAGAGGGTGGTGGAAGAAGGAGGCCATTATGGCTCATCCTCTAGAAACCAAGACTGAGATGATCCTCCTCCATCAAGTGAAAACATGTACCTATGGAATCATGGAGGAAGGGGGCATAGATAGGGGGTGTTTCTAATGTCTTATGATAATCTATTTAACATTCATCATGGGAGTAAGACTGGGTCAACCAATAAAGGGGAGGGATACATGTTGCAAAGGTGGGTTTATATGATAGTGATGATAGATTATAGCCCTATTTCATCTCCTCTGAATTTATCTCTCTATAATTTGGAGTGGACACTTTGGTTTGAGAATTAGGCTTGCAACCTATTAGTTATAGGGTGTCACTTGTGGAACATTAGGAGTGATCTATCTCAAAGACCATCAGAGTGGTTTCTCAAGAAGGAAAGGGCATTAGGAAAAATGAACAAGGAACATGGGAAAGTAGTCACAGTATTCACAAAGGAAGACCTATAAAATGTATAGCATAGTCCTCAACAATGAGGTAGAAACAACTTATCATAGTATATTTTCTTATAAGATAAATATGGAAGTCAGAAAAAATAAAGAAGAGGGAGAGAATAGTGGGGCATGACATCTATTGCATAGGTGGATGAGGGGATATTTTAGTGGATTCCGTACATTGTCTTTTCACATAGTAGGGATGCATAATTCCTAAAGTTGGTGGACATTTATTGTCACATGAAGACTTTCATAACCATGATGGTGGAAGGAGGAGATGCCTAGTTGATTTTTTTTCTCAAGAAACTGAACTAGTTGTAAGAGAAACTAAACCACATAAATTCGAAATATAACAACCTAATCCATGATATTCATAGGTTTGAGGCAAGGAGTGAGGAGCTAGGTGAGGATGGACACCCTATGAAGATGAAAGACAAGGAATAGGACAAAATGGAAGCAGTATAGGATGAAGAAGTTGCCAAGGCCAACCTTGGGAAGGACACACCTCATATCTTCATGAAAATTGACTTAGACTCTAATGAGTAGCATTTGTTTAAATAAATTTTATTATAGGGTTAGGTTTTCTTTTGACATTAATACGTTCCCGTTATCTTTATTTAGTTCTATTAGACTTGAGAAAGTTATAATTTAATCTTTTGTTATGATTGAGGCTTTACATAATCTTTGTATGGGATAGGACAAATCTCAAAACAACCCTATAGTGTATATTTTGGAAGTTATGAAACTATGTTTTCTTTGAGAATAGGTTGCACCAGGGATTGTATGTAACTCTTTTTGTATTTTATTAATAGATATTCGTTATATTACCAAAAAAAAACATTTTCAATTTTTAATAAAAATAAAAACAAAAAACTATATTATCAATTATAGTATCCTAACAAGAATATATAATACATCAAAAGTTTCCTTTTCCCTTAATAAGTGAAAGTTAAACTATCAAACCTAACTTAATAGTAGTGATATATACTACTTTTTAGTAAGATACAATGATTAGTTTAATTGGTTCAACAAGGCATTTTTCCTACATGGATTTCATAGGTCATAGGTTCAAATATGACGAAGTCTTATTTGAATTCCTAGTGATAAAATAAACTCTACTTATTACAATATTCTCACCTAGTGCTCAATTGTCATATATATACCCAACCCATAATACAAGAAATTAATGATGTGATAGGTTATTTTGTTCTTATTGAACACAAAATCCACGAGGCATTAACAACATATATATTTTTTTACTTGAAATCCCATCCACATCTAGTTGTAGGTGGTAGTCAAACTTGTAGTCTGAGAAGGTATGGTTGCATTGTGCATTAGACTTTTAGGCTCTAATAGACTAAAGATAAAATTATAGGATGTGTTTTGAACAACACCCTAACTGATATGGTATACCAATGAACCATACAAGGTCAATTTGGGCTTTGGAATTCCCCAATGACTCAAACTAATTGAAACTAAGCTATAAGGACCAACTAGTGATTCCAATTCAAGGGAATTCAAGTTGTAGGATGTAGTGAGAAATTCAGTTAAGGGAGCTAACCATGTACACAACTTGGAAAATGCCTTGTTATTCTACATACTAGTGTGTAATGCCTAGACACACCAATGAGATTATTGTAGGGAGAAAACTGTGTGCTATAGAGGGAAAATGCAACAAAGTTGCATTTATATTGAATGGTAAACACAACGAAATTCACCAACAAGGAAAAAAACAAAAGGGAGGCCAATCTGAGCTATTCTCGTGACTTAAACTAGCATTAGAGAAAAACCAACAATCAAGAAAACACTAAATTATTCGTGGGTAATTGATTGAAGGTGAAATTATATTGTGGGATCTAGTTTTCACTGTGAACTGGAAATACATTAACCGATGATAAAGTAAGCAATAACACAATGAGTAATTAACATGTTAATACAATCACACACCATAAAAAAATATCTATCCTATAAACCCCAATGGTAAAACCACCATTTGATGGTTTCTACTCATGCTCAAGAATTGTTAGAAATAAGAGCTATATACTCTCAATAAATTATTTCATGTATTCTTACTCACTAGTGGTTATTTGCATATTGTTTTTGGATTAGAGACAGTATTTTCTCCTCGTGGACAAGCTCAAAATTCTCTTCATCCTCTGATCTTTGAGCAATTTGATTCATTCTAAGTCCTCATTCTTCTACTACTATGTACTTATTTCCAAGCTACATTTTTTTTCCATCTGTCTTGGGTGGAATGCCAACCATCAAGTGATTCACTTCATATTTGTATGACCAAAATGAGATCTTTGGCCTTTGGTATTCAAGTTGAACCATTGACTTCAAAATTTACCAATATCAACTTTTTTACAAAATTTGGAGGAGAGTTATTTTAAATTCATTTTAGATCATGAACAACATAGACCCTTCATATATCATCTCCAAGAAATCATTGTTCCTAGATGATGCAAGAGAATACTTGATGTATGTACGATCCTATATCACCCATAAATATTTCCATTCAAGTTTTACGGTTTGTTGAATTTCATTTATAGTTCCTAGTATCTAACAAAGGCCAACGGGATCACAACGTAGAGATCATGACATAAATCTAAGTGGTTTTTAGTGATGATGTGGACCCAATTGACATGGTAAACTATGATCATATAGTGATGATTTGGAACCAATTGACATGTTCAACTTTGATTAGCATATTTCCAAGAGGTTAGGGGCCTACAAAAGGATGATCAAAATTGATTTGTGTATAACTTTGAATAGCTCAACTATTGGTAGATTGGAGTAGCTCAACAATAGGGAGCTTGGGATAGATCAAAGGAGGAAGGTGATCCAAGCATACTCTACATAATCATATATAAAGGTTTAAACTCCAGAATCAATATTACTATTTTAAAAGTTAAAAAAGTTGCCTAGGTTTTGCAAAGAATTTCAATTGACAAAGATACAAGAAAAATACTCTTATGCTCAGGAGGCCAACTTCCAAGGAAAGCATGGATCTCTTGCTTTATCTTGGATATAACAAACTCATTTAGGGCTTGTGGGCTTCATTGATAGCTCTAATCAATTTGGCACAACTCAAGGAGAGATGCAAAAGAAATCAACTATGGAATATGAAGCATTTTACATGTATGAAGAAAAATATTCAGAATAATTCTTCAAGAATAACAATGTGGCATTGAGATTGACAGTAACCTTCAGAGTTTAAAAACAAATTGAAAACAATTCAAATTTTGACAACAATAGGTATAGTCAATTCAAATAGTGAATACATACTGAGCACACTCACATTGGTTTATGAAGGTTGGTCATTGTTGATGAAGTCAAATGCTTAAAGGTCTATTTCCCTGATGCCCATAGGCCCATGAACGATTTAGGGTTCTTTCAATAATTTATTGTAAAAACCCAATGTTTTTCAAGGCATTAAGGTCTCTTCAAGTTCCATTTTCTGTAAAGATAGGGTCCTAAGGTCCGTTACCACTCAATTTTTCCTCTCTAGATGTGCAAGATCTTCATTGAAGACAAATCGAAGGCAAATCGGAAGACAAACCACTGTCACCTCAATTTTCCTTCCCACTCTTCAAGGTGATCCAAGACCACCATTAGGGAGGCTTCACTACAAAAGATTTAAGTTCTTCAACTCACAGATGCCCAATAACAACTATATGCTTAACCCTCTGCTTTGCATGAAAGCATATTAGGACAACACCCCGTTCCAATGAGATGGAAATGAGTTCACTTCAATTTCCTCATATGATCCATATGAGGAATCCTTGTTATATATACATACATACATACATACATACATACATACATACATACATACATACATACATACATACATATATATATATATATTCCTGATCAAAATAGGCATATGCAAGAGCTCTCTTGAGATTACAATTTATAATGAATGAAGAGGACCCCCTTCACCATGTGATATATAAATTTTCAAACATGATAACATAGTTTTGGATACACAGAGGGAGCTAATTGCTGACATATAACATTGTAAGAGTATTGATCCAGTAATGAGGCGAGCACTTGAGTGATTGAGGGTTGTTATATAGCTCAAAAGGTGGTTATGTATGGTCCTGGTCAACTGTTTTACATGCGCCCTGATCTATTATATGCAGAACTATAAGAGGAATAACAAAATAAAGAAATTTTACAACATATGGAAATACCCTCTCTAATAGTTCTTTCATAGTTCTCTTTGAAGGATGTTTTTTAAATAGTAAATTTCAATTGTTAAATACTCTCTAATGCCAATACAACAAGATGTAAAGCAACTGCTAGTGCATTTCTCAGAAAAATACAAAGACCAATTTTTAGTAATGGAAACAAATTTATCTCAAGCATACAACCAATATGAAGTTCTAGGAAGAAAAGTGAGTGTTCTAATTTACAACATGATTCTAAAACCTTCACGTGAGGACTGGAATAAGAGGCTATCAAGCTTATAAAAAATTCCATAGACACATTTTGTCAAACAATTAAGTTGTTACCTTTCACTCCTCTGCTTATACACAAAATTTGTATGGTATTCTTGATGTTGTTGTAAGCATGAGATTTCAGGGCTGAATGGGTTGAGAATAAATATTGAAAGATTTGTTTCCCTACAGCTATATGGTCAATGCATAAAGAGAGGATCTAGACACTTACAAAACTAAAAAGAGAGTATGTTCATGGTGGACTACTCAATCCACAGTAGAAGTCGACTTCCCCACTCTAATATATTAGCCAACAATGATGCATACCATACCAGAGGTGAATACCACGATTTTTGCAAAGTTAGTGTGCCCCTCAAGTGTAATACGATTTCTGGTGGGTAAACTTGACCTCTCCACCAAATATATGCACCCAACACACCCTAAATTCCCCCCCACTACAGAGAAACATCCTTCAATGAGAGTATGATATCCAATACAAAATATTTGAGAGTATGCTATCCAAACTCAGTCATAAATCATGAAACATTTCTGCAACCAAGAGAAACTCAACTATGAGAGAATAAAATCAACTTTTATGAATATCATTGAAGAAATATGGATGGGGGCATTAAATATTTCCCAAAAATTCCTGAATGCACATTGCTAATTGTTTGCTTTTCCTTGTGCGTGGGGTCTTTTAATTTTTGAAATCTCGATGGAGACATTACATATTTCCAAAAAAATTGTGAATGCACATTGTTAATGGTTTGCTTTTCCTTATGCCCAGGGTCTTTTAATTTTTGAAATCTCGATGGGGACATTACATATTTCCCAAAAATTCGTGAATGCACATTGTTAATGGTTTGATTTTCATTGCACATGGGGTCATTTAATTTTTTTGTTTGTTTGAATAGTCAGCGCTAAGTTGGGCGCCATTAGCACCAGATTTAGCATCAACTATTGATAGAAAATGTAATCGATTTGGGGCACTAAATGGGGCACAAATTGCATCTCATTTAGCACAAATTATGGAAGATTGTGCAAAAAGGAATAAACAATGTGTTTGGGAGGTATCTCACCCACTTTGACAAGAATAAGATCCATTATATGAGTGAGTAAATGATTGAAATTGACCAGAGGATAGCTATCAATGTTCTCTATAGTTGGAGGATCAAAATTTCCTTAAAGAGTAGGAGGAGGAGGAAACTCATATCTTCTTAGGGGGATGCCATCAATACCCCACAAAAAAGCCTCTTCTTCTTCTTTTGTCCAACTAGAGGGTTCACATTATCTTGATCCCCTCCCATGGAGATATTCAAAGCATTTGGTGCTTATACTAGTTCACTTTATGAGGAATCAAGAACTTCAATTCTATGCCTTGTTGGAGGTAAACCCAACATGAATAAAGGAGGAATACCTTGGTTCCTCCTAGAATGATAAGGAGAATAATAAACCACTTTGAAATGGTCTAAACTAAGTTGAAGATTGTAAAGATTTGAAAGTCAAAATGACACATTTGGATTTCTAGTGTGACACCAATCAACAAACCACTATAGATAAACTTTGAAAAGACAACGAGCAAACACATTCCTTCAAATGCTAGCAGACAATGATTAAATCCCAAGGTCCAATTAGTAAGGAGATAAAAAAGGGCCTTACAAATTTCAACCTAGGTCAATGGTGAGGGCCTGAATAAAACTAGTGAAGATATGGGAGATAGTTATAGTAATCCCACAAAGTTATCATCCAAGGTGAAATCCCCTTTTAAAATAATTAGGGAACCTCCAGGGATGGATCTAATAGTGTTCCTCTATCTATCATAGGTATCACAAGCACTTCTCACTTGTAGCCACTCATGAAAAACCTAGAAGAGGTCTCTAAGGTTACCTATTCACAATTATAATAAGGTAGAATAGTTGTGGATTAGGATTTCGTGTTGGGTAGGGATACATGAAACTTCATCCTATGGGAAAAACTTTGGGTAGGAGGAGTCACTTAGAGTAACAAACCAACTAGTCCAGGGTCCCATTGGATACCATTGTATACCAATACCATTGCATACCAATGCCAATACCAATGCATACCATAACATACCATTTTCACATACCATTGCATACCAGTACCAATGTATACCAATACCATTGCATACAATTGCATACCAATACCAATGCATATCATTGCGTACCAATACCATTGCATACGAATACCATTGCATAACATTGTGTACCATTGCCTAATAATACCATTGAATACCATTTCATACCAATGTCTCGTCTAACCATGTCAAATTTTGAACTAACCCCTAACCTCTAACCCATTGAACCTTAAAGACTTAATCCATAATCCCTAAACCCTTAAGCCCTCAACCTTAGTTAATCACCAATCCCTTAACAAAAAAGCACTAAATCCCCTAACCCCCAAGCCATCGACCCTTAAACACTTAAACCCTAATCTCTAATCCCTTAATCCATAAACCCCTATGCCCTAAGCACTTAAAAATTAATCCCCTAGCCCATATTGATCCCTTAAAGAGATGGATGTACTCAAAATGTGTGTCATTAGTACCAATGCATGTGAAAGAAACCATATCTCCTCAAACCAAGGGCCAAAAGTGGGACAACCTAGAACATTATGCATAAAGGGTGAAACATCCCACTAAACCAATCTGAACAAAACCCCAAAACCATGTGCTAGAGCATGAAACATTGTGCTAATACCATCAATCATCTCAAAACCATGGGGCATTCTAGAACTGTGTGCAGGGTAGTTAGGCCTCCTCAATAAATATTCCAAGATGTAATTACCAAGGGAACATTCCATGATATGAGTCAACCAACCTCCTTGAAAGATCAACCACATGCTAAAAATAGAGCCCCAAAGCTAAGGCACTCCTCATGAATATATCTCAACCATTGAATGCAAACCACACTTTCCAAGGCATGGACCTTAGGGATATGTTCCCTAGAGTCAGGGCACACTATCTCAAGGAGTATAGAGCAATGAGAAATAAACTTAGGGAAAACCCTTAGTTGATGGGTATCCCACTCCATGAGTGTGATAAGGGTAAAAAAGAAGTGAACCATATATGTAACACCCTCATCAAGCCTAGTTCTCTATTAATATTCACACGTAATATGCAAGCCTCCAAATATGCAATGATTCCCCAAGAGTTGATGGTAAATGAAAAAATAAGTATCAAATCCACAATGGATAGCCATCAAGACACACATCCTCCAAACACAACCTGCTTGGGCAGGGTCTTCAAACTAGTACAATGACTCATACAATGTGAGGGGTAACATGTAGAATAGGTCAGCCATATGTAAGCCAATTGATTTACAAGACCACTATTGCAAGATGAGGCAAGAGGGTATATTTAAGAGTTGTTAGCGGAATTGCAAATGACAAAATGTCATGCTTCAAGCAATTAAAACAAGCCTTTGTGAAAAGAGGGATAATTTAGCTCGTGTGGTAGATGAAAGCACTATATATATATATATATATATATATATTTCCAAACGAAGCACTATTACACCATAGATGGCCATTGTGCATTCATTAATGGAAGACATCATTAATGCACGTATCTCACAATGATTTGAGTAAGCACATATCTCACAATGATTTGAATAAGCAACTTTGTTAACTTCATTATTTTTATATTGTTTGCATTTTATTGTTGGGCATAATTTTTTTTATTATGTTTTATTAAGAACTAAACATAAAATAATTAAACAAAATAAAAAAATTTAATCACCTAGAATTAGGTGAAAATATAATAAATTGAAGCTCAATTTTAGTTTCCTATTTCATATCAAAACATCAATATTCAATCTCAATGATTTCTCTAAGTCTTAAAGCCCTCCCATACCGTCAATGCATTCGCCTAGTTTAACCATGTAAAATTTCATCGCATACAATCACATTTTGAATAAATTCCAACATTGGCCCCATTCATTGCTCACTGTGTTGATTCGGTTGATGAGATGGCAGATGACTGTGTTGGAAGACATTCCATGACATTTCAATATATTTCCGACAAAGATTCTATAGATGGGAATGGAAAATGATGAAAATGACCATACCCCATAATGAAGGTTCATGCAAATGTGGAGGATGTCAAAGATTATGCGGGTATGTCAGGCATCTTTGACTCTTGAAACCCTCACATACCATCAAGGCATGTGTCTCATCTAACCATGTAAAATTTTGATCTAACCCCTAAGTTATTGACCCTTAAATCCTTAATCCCTAATCCCTAAACCCTTAAGCCCTCAACCTTAGTTAATCACCAATCCCTTAACACAAAAGTCATAAATCCCTTAACCCCCAAGCCATCAACCCTTAAACATTTAAACCCTAATCCCTTAATCCATAAACCCTTATGCCCTAAGAACTTAAACATTAATCCCCTAGCCCATAATACCTAAGCCATTAACCATTAAAATACCTAACCCATAAGTGCTAAATCCCTTATCTCTTGACCCTTAATCCCTTAAACCATAACCCCTAATTCCTTAACCCTATGTACCCAAAATCACTAAATCCCATAATCCTCAAAGCCCCTATCCACTTAACCCCCAACACCTCAACTAATTAAATATTTAGGCACATCCGACGCTAAAACCCATTCACTGCTCACCGTGCGACATTGGTGGATGACATTGGAAATGGGCAGGTTGGAAGATGTTCCATGACATTTCAAGAGAGTTTCGACAAACATTCCGTAGATGTGAATGGCAGATGATGACAATGAGACTGCATGATGAATGTTTATGAAAATGTGGACGATATCAAAGATTATGTGAGGACATCAGGTATCCTTGAGTCTTGAAACCCTCGTATACCGTCAAGGCATGTGTCTAGTCTAACCATGTAAAATTTCAACCCATATAGGAACAATTTGAAGAAATTTCAAAGTTGGTCCCATTCACTGCTCACCGTGCGACATCGATGGATGACATTGGTGATTGGCGTGTTGGAAGAGGTTCCATGAAATTTCAAGAGAGTTCTGACAAAGCCCTAAATCCCCTAACCCCTGATCCATTGACCCTTAAAGCCTTAATCCATAATCCCTAATTAACCCTTAAGCCCTCAACCTTAGACATTAATCACTAATCGCTTAACACAAAATATCTAAATCCCCTAACCCCTAAGCCATCAACCCTTAAAAATTTAACACTAATCCCTAATTCATTAATCCATAAACCCCTATGCCCTAATCAATTAAACATTAATCCCCTATCCCATAATCCCTAACCCATTAACCATTAAACTACCTAACCCATAAGCGCTAAATCCCTTAACTCTTGACCCTTAATTCCTTAAACCCTAACCCCTAATCCATTAACTCTTAATCCCTATACCCCAAATTCCTAAATCCCATAATCCTCAAGGACCCTATCCACTTAACCCCCAACACCTCAACTAATTAACTATTTAGGCTAATCTTGTTGCATCCAACGCTACTTCTGGTGCAATTTCTGGCACTAACTGGGGTGCTAAATCCAGAGCTAAAAGGGGCGCTATTTCTGGCTCTAAAGGGGGCACTATTTTTGATGCTAAATTGGGTGCAATTTCTTGCGCTAAATGGGGCGCAATTTTCGATCCTATTAGAGCCTAAATTTTGTGGTCGGCGCAAAAAATGCCATAAATAGCCCCATCTCGATAAATAACGCTGGAGTTTTCAAAAAATTGAAGAAAAATACACTAAAATAAACTTTGGAAGCAAAAAAGGGAGCAAATCACAGGGATTTGTTGTAGTGTTTGTTATTTTTCGATCATGTTCATCTTCTCCTGTGAAATGAGCATGCTGTATTTTAAACTTCATATATTTATTCTGGTCTTTTTCTTGAGGATAATTTCTTGCAATATGTCCCATCTTCTAGAAAATGAAGCATCTGAAGCTTGAAAGATCTTTATGAGAATCTTGTCCTTTATGAGGCCTCTGAAATATTTTGTGAGAGTGAACTTCTTTCTTGTTCTTTCCTGTTCTTGTGTGAGCTGTTAGTGCTTGATCTTCATTGCTTTCTATCTTTTCCTATCTTACCTCTAATCTGGCTTCTTATTGAGTACACTCTTCCCACAATATTCTAAACTTAGTTAACATTCTTGTATAAAAGATTCCTTGGATGAAGGATTCCCAAGAATTTGGTAGACCATTCAATGTGGTCATCGTTAACTCGACTTCTTCAACTGAGTCTCCAATAGCTTCAAGTTGTTCTTTAATTTGGGACACTCTTGTGAAGTAATATTGTATGGTTTCTTAATTTTTCATCTTCATATTCTTGAGTTGTGTCCTCAAGGTAATTTTTCGATTGATGTTCTCTCCTTCAAACAGACAGGATAAGGAATCCATCATTTGTTCTGGGGTTTTTAATGCTGAAACATGAGGAATCAAGTGGTTCTTGATGGATTCAGAAATGATCCTCTTTTCTTTGATCAAATCCTTCTTATATTTGGCTTTGGCCTCATATCCCTCTGGATCTTCAATATCTTTTTCAACAAAACTTACAAGGTCATTCTATTCTAGAATGAGCATTTGATGCAAACCCCCTGCCTTTCCCAGGGTCAGCATGAGCTCCCGGTCAAGGATCGATCAAGAAGGGAGTCGAATATACTCTGAGGGTCTCTGCTGAGCCCCAAAACAGTTTTACACAGGTCCCAATTAGTTCTCTATGTAGGTTTCCAAATACCCGTGAGTGCCCTCCCCTGACGCTTTTCTTCTTAAAAGAAAAAAAATAAATTTTCAGGTGCTAGATCCCTCTGATAAGCCATTTTCCCTCATACGACAACAGGCTGTGACCCAGGTCTTAACCCAAAAGGTGCTAAGCCTTCGGACTTCGAGACTCTTGGAACCCAACACTACTTCGATCTCTGGAAGTACTCTGCAGCCGAAGTTATAGATCAAGCACCATGTATCTCCCCCCCTTTGGGATTGATGGTCGATGGTGTTTTAACCTTCATCCCTTGGTTGCCTCGATGCTATCCTCCTTCCTTCGAATGCTTAAACCTTCGAATACACTGATCTTCACCACGTGTCCACCCTGGGTCTAATGGTTTACATTCACCCTTACACTTTGGGCTTCGGGACTTCGGCGGAATGGCCCTTTACTCCTTGCAATTCTTCCAGAGCTCTAGTTTTCCAAAACTCCTAATCTACCGATACATGTTCTAGAAAATTGGACGGTCATGATTTGTTCGTCTCTTTGAGACTTCAACTATCTCAGCTCCCTGTACACCTTTAAACCTCTGAATAGGAAAAGTGTTGAAGCTCTTAAGGGTTATCCACCTTGTAAATTCCCCCAGATCTGATGGTCATCAACTCTCTGGGTGATCTCCCACTATATCTCCACCGTAGATTTCTTGAAACTCTTCCCTTCAAGGAATTATGGTCGCTGGCTCTCTTGAGCTTAACCTCCTGAGGTAGATAAGACCTCAGTCGACCCTTTCGGTGTGTGCCTCCCACACTATAAAGTGTTGGGACTTAGAGGCTTTCTAAGTTTCCTTCCTCTGTACTTATGGTGGCTATCAATCTAGATCTTGGGTTCTAGAGGTATGTGAGGCCCCCGCCTCCCCTCTGTGCACTCCCATCGAACTTTTAGATGTTCATACTTAGAAAAATTTCTAAGTCTTTTCTCCTCGAAGGCTCAGATCGTTATCTCTCCTGAGCTTGTTCCTCCAAGGTTTTAAAGCCTTGGGTGGACTCCTTGCGCCCTTGAAACTCTGCAACAAACGACTATTCTCCCCTTCACCGAGAGTCTGAGAATGACTCGATTTGTGCAATCCTTGCGTGGCTCTATGCTTTCTCTGCACTACTTACTATCAAATATTCAACATTGTCTCTCCTGAGCTTCTCCGAGTTAAACTTAACTCTGTCAATGCACTCCTTACGAACAATGTGCCCTCCTTGCACGAGCTCTCAGAAGATAAACAAATGAAACTTATTCTAACTCCACAGATTCATGTATTCAATCACATAATACATTCATAAGTACAATAACAAGTATAAACAAAGAATTTAAATGAACATAAAGCCTACCATTCATTCAGATAAACATAGTAACAACAAGACCAAACATTTGTATTTAAATCCTCTATGTTCTATTCATTCAACTGATAATGTACATAGGTACAAGCAGTCCTCCACTGCTCCTTCAACAATCTTATACAATTCTCTCTGGCTCTCTTAATAACAACTATTACAAAATGAGCAGCCCTAATTTCACAAAATGAGCAACAACAACCTTCTTTGGGCATAAGATACAAGCATATATACAAGAGGTGATTCATCGATCATTTCCCCCCAACAACCTAATGCTATCCTATCAGAATTTAATGCATCCATCTACTAAGGAATTTGGAGTTAATAACATTTACAAATAAGATAAGGGATGATGCATAGCCTCTGTATAATACAGCCTCTACATTAAAGTGATACTGATCCGAGAATATCTTTGGGGTTGGCCTCAACCTCCAATCATTAATTACATTTCTTTTAATAAAATTTTAAATTCAAAAAGGTGTGCTCTCCTTTGTGTAGTCCAAATCAGCTCCATAAATGCGCTGATTGACGTGTTGCTCTCCAACCTGTCCTCCTCTTTTAATGATGATGTATATGGTCCTGCATCATACTCCTCTGACCAAAAATTCATGGACTCCTGTCCATGAGCTCCTGCACTGTCCTTCCTTGCTTCAAAATATCTACTTCACTTACCCAGCTGGCATCTTCTTCTAGATGGCCTTTCCACTTCACAAGGTATTCAAAATAAGTCTTTCTTCTAGTCCTTTTGTCAATTATCTGATCTATGATCTTCTCCATCTGTGGCTTCTCTGCTACAGGAATTTGATTTTCCCATCTGATTTCCTTCTGATCATCTGATCCTCCTGCTTCATATTCCCTATAAGAATACATGTCTACAAAATTAAAAATATGTGATATTCCCACATTGTTTGACAACTCTATCTCATAAGCATTTGCTGCAAACTTTCTAAGGATCTTGCATGGTCCTATCTTTTTCATTTTCAATTTGTTATATGTTCCCCTTGGGAACCTTTCCTTCCTCAAGTGTTCTAAAACTTGATCTCCCACTTCAAATTGAAGCTCTCTCCTATGAAAATCAACTCTGTCTTTGTACTTCTTGTTGTTGTCTTGCAACTACTCCTTGATCTCACCATGAAGTTTCTGCATCTTTGCAACAAAATCTTCTTCTCCTGCACTTATGAACTCATTCTACCCCAAATCTCTTAGTTTTGATATCCATCTTGGGTGCATTCCATACACAATCTTGAATGGACTTCTCCCGGTGCTCCTATTTGGTGAATCATTGTATGCAAATTTTGCTTGTGGCATAATCTGATCCCACTGACTGTGGTGTTCAATGACTAAGCTGCTCAGCAAATTTCGAAAACTTCTATTTACCACCTCAGTCTGTCCATTTGTATGAGGGTGATATGCTGAACTGAAGGAAAAATATGTCCCCAATTTCCTCCACAACGTTCTCCAGAAATGAACAACAAATTTGGTGTCCCTGTCTGAAACAATGCTCTTGGGAAATCCATGCAGTCTCACAACTTCTTTGAAAAATAGGCTAGCTATGTGTGTAGCATCCTTTGTCTTTTGGCATGGTATAAAGTGTGCCATTTTCGAAAATCTGTCAACTAACACAAATATGGAATCACTTCCCCTCTGGGTTCTTTGCAATCCCAACACAAAATCCATGTTGATAGCATCCCAAGGATTATCTGGAATAGGCAATGGATGATAAATACCAGTGTTCTATTGTCTTCCTTTTGCATATTGGCAAATTCTGCATTTGTTCACAAATTTCTCTACTTCAGATCTCATACCTGGACAATAATATGAGCTACTCAACTGTGCGAATGTTTTATCATGGGCAAAATGTCTTGCTAGGCCTCCACTATGCTTTCATTTTAGTAGATTGTCTCTCATTGAGCATTTTGGCATGCATAACTGGCTGCTTTTGAACAACATTCCATCATGAATCAAATATTCCATCCATGGGCTCCTATCCCTTAGCAAAGGATTTTCACAAGCTTCATAATCTTCTTTGAAATTTGCATCTTCACCATATATTTCCTTAAGCTGTTCAAACCCTAAGGTTTCCACTTTGAATTCCTGGATAATCAAACACCTCCTACTCAAAGCATCTGCAACTTTATTTGCACTACCAAAAATATTCTTGATAACAAAAGTGAAATTTTGCATAAATTCCACCCACTTTGCATGCCTATGATTCAACATCTCCTACCTGGTTATGAACTGTAGAGCTTGATTATCACTATACAACACAAAATCCTTGGGAATGGGATAAAGCCTCCATTTTTTCAAGGCTTGAATCACTGCATAGAATTATTTGTCATTTGTGGAGTACTTTTTCTTGGTATCATTCAACTTCTCATTGAAATATTCTACAAGTCTGTTATCCTGACTTAAGACTGCTCCAATCACTACTCCACTAGCATCACACCTTACCTGAAATGTCTTTCCAAAATATTGCAGAACCAGAATTGGTTGTTCTGTGATCTTATCCTTCAATATCCCAAAGCTCTTCTCAGCCTCTTCTGTCCATTTAAAATATTTGTGTCTCTTATTCACAGTGTCTAATATTGATGCACATGTACCACTGAAATTTCTAATGAATTTCCTATAGAAAATTGCTAATCCATGGAAACCCCTTATCTCAAATATACTCCTTGGTGATGGCCAATCTTTGATAGCTCTCACGTTTTTTGGATCCATGTTCAACTCATTGGAAGAGATAAAAAAACCCAAATATATGAGTTCCGTCTTCATAAAATATGACTTCTTTAAATTTATCAACAACTTCTCTTGCTGCAACATCCTCATCACTAATTTCAAGTGTCTCAAATGTTCCTCCGCAGTTTTACTGAAGACTAGTATATCATCCAGATACACAATGGCAAATTTACCTATGAAGTCTTTGAGTACTTCATTCATCAAACTCATGAATGTACTTGGGTAATTTGTTAAGTCAAATGGCATAACAAGCCACTCATACAACCCTTCATTTGTCTTGAAGGCTATTTTCCATTCATCTCCTTCTCTCATTCTTATCTGAAGATAACCAATTTTTAGATCTATCTTTGAAAAATAACTTGCTCCACTTAAACAATCCATCAAGTCATCCATCCTAGGTAAAGGGAATCTGTACTTGATAGTGATCTTGTTGATGGCTCTGGAATTTGTACACATTCTCCATCCCCATCCTTCTTAGGACTCAATACAGTTGGTACTACACATGGGCTTAAGCTCTCCCTGACTAAACCATTTTCTAATAGATCTTGGACCTGGTTCTTGACTTCTTCATTCTTTTGAGGTGTCAACCTGTATGCTGCTTTGTTTGGAAAAATGGCTCCTGGAATAAGATCAATGTGATGACTAATGATCCTAATGGGTGGCAATGAGCAAGGTAACTCATCCACCACTATATCAACAAAATTTTCCAGCAGTTCCTGAATTTCTTTAGGAAGATCATCCATATTAGTGCTTGTAAGGATGACTCTAGGATTTCTCACTACAACAAACCACATGTCCTGTTCTTTCTTGAATTCATTCAAGAGCTCCTTCCCACTCATGAGAAGTATGCTTGGGATGGCTTCTTCCTTCACTTTCTTATCCTCTATTGGAAGCACCGTGTGTGTCCTACCATTCTTCTCTAGGGTATAAGTATTTTTCCTCCCATGATGTATGACATTTCTGTCAAACTGCCATGGCCTTCCCCACAAAACATGACAGACATCCATGGGTATTACATCACATAAAATATCATCTTTGTATCCTCCTAATTTAAATTCAACTTGGAATTGTTTACTTACCATTACCTAGTGTCCTTTTTGCAACCATGAAACTTTATATGGATTTGGATGTGCAATCATTTCCATCTCTAGTTTTTCCACCATCTCCATGTATACTAAATTGTTGGTGCTTCCACCATCTATAATCACCTTGCAAAATCTGTCCTTGGTATTGCAAGTAGTCCTAAATAGACCGTTTCTCTGTACTAGTGATTCCACCTCCTTCTCTAGTTTCAAGAGAATTTTCCTCATCATGAGGGATTTTCCATATTCAGCTGCTTCTGATTCAACATTTCTTTTCTGTGCTTCAGAAATGTGATCTTCTCCTCCTTCTTTCTTTTTCTCAGGGAATTCCCAAGACATATGTCCTGTCTTTCCATAGGCATATCATCTTATTTATCCTCCTCTGCCTCTTCCTCTTCCTCGAGGAAAATAATTCCTTCCACCATACTGTCTCCGTCTAGAACTTCCTCCTCTCTGTATGACTATGGGGTTTTTTAGTTTCAGCCTTGGGTTTCTGGGACTTGTCACAAACAATTCCCTTACCTCTGTGTGGAATTTTTCCTTTGCCTCGTTGGCTTTGTTTTCTGGCCAACTTCTCTTCTGCTTTCAGGGAAGCCTGATAAGCATCTTCAACTGTCCTCATAGTCACCATGCTGATTTCATCCTGGATTTCATATCTTAGGCCATTAATGTATCTGGCGATATTTTCTTCATCACTTTCATGATGTTCAACTCTAATGTTCATCTTATAAAACTCTTCTGTGTACTCTTTCATTGTCAGGCTCTTCTATCTTAGGTTCTGTAGTCTCATGAACATATTTATTTGATAATCCTCGGGTATGAATTTAGCCTTTAGCTTGGCTACCATTTTGTCCCAGCTTTTAATTTTTTGTTTGACTTTTCTTTTTTTGTCAGCCTACAGTTCATCCCACCATAGTTTTGCATGTCCCTTTAACCTTGTGACTACATGTTTTACCTTCTTCTCATCATCAACCTCTTCATAGTCAAAGTATTTGTCTAAGGCTCTTATCCAGTCCAACAACTCGTTCACATCCAAATTACCCTCATACATTGGGATTTCCATTTTTTCTCTAGCTCCCATTTTTACAACAGCTCTCAGCAAGCATTCTTCTGCATCATCTTCTCCTGCAACTCCTTCAACTTATACTTCTTCACTTTTGGCCTCACTAATGTCACCTGCATTTGGCGCTCGTCTTTATGCAATTTCCATGGCATCTAGCCTTGCACGAAGTCTCCTCATTTCCTCCGCCATTGCTAGATTCGCTACGGGTCTGTCCCTATGTCTTCTTGGTGGAATGATGCTAATATTTCTTAACACAAAGATTAACTTATGTCTTTGATACCACTTGACGCAAACCCCTTGCCTTTCCTAGGATTTGCGTGACCTCCCGGTCAAGGATCGATCAAGAAGGGAGTTGAATCGACTCTTAGGGTCTCTGTTGATCCCCAAAACAGTTTTACATAGGCCCCTATTAGTTCTCGGTGCAGGTTTCCAAATACCCTCGAGTGCTCTCCCCTGCCGCTTTTCTTCTTAAAATAAAAATTTAAATTTTCAGGTGCTATCTCCCTCTATTAATCCCTTTTCCCTCATATGACCATGGGTTGTGACCCGAGGCTTAACCCAAAAGGTGCTAAGCCTTCGGGCTTCAGGACTGTTGGCACCCAAAACTACTCCGATCTCCCGAAGTACCCTGTGGCCGAAGTTATGGATCAGGCACCACATATCCCCCCCTTTGGGATAGATGGTCAATGGTGTCTCGAACTTCGGCCCTCAGTCACCTCGACGCTATCCTCCTTATTTTCGAAGTCTCAAACATCCGAATACGCGGATCTCCACCATGTGTCCACCCTGGGTCCAATGGTTCAGATTCACCCTTACACTTCGGGCTTCTGGACTTCGATGGAATGGCCCTTTGATCCTCGCAATTCTTCCAGAGATCTAGTCTTCCAAACCTCCTATTCTGTCGACACATGTCCTGGACAATTGGATGGTCACGATTTGTTCGTCTCTTCGGGACTTCGGCTATCCCGACTCCCTGTACACATTTAAACCTCAAAATAGGCAAAGTGCCGAAGCTCTTGAGGGTTATCCACCTCGTAAATTCCCCTAGATCTAACGATCATCAACTCTTTGGGTGATCTCCCACTAGATATCCAACATAGATTTCTTGAAACTCTTCCCTTCAAGGAATTATGGTCGATGGCCCTCCTAAGCTTAACCTCCCAAGGTAGATGAGACCTCTATCGACCCTTTCGGTGCGTGCCTCCCGCACTATAAAGCGTTGGGACTTAAGGATTTCTAAGTTTCCTTCCTTGGTACTTATGGTGGCTATCTCTCTTGAGCTTGGGTTCTATATGTATGTGAGGCCTCCACCTCCCCTCTGTGCACTCCCTTCGAACTTTTGGATGTTCGGACTTAGAAAAATTTCTAAGTATTTTCTCCTCGAAGGCTTAGATCGTTATCTCTCCTGAGCTTGTTCCTGCAAGGTTTTAAATACTTGGGTGCACTCCTTGCGCCCTTGAAACTCTGCAACAAACGACTGTTCTCCCCTTCACTGAGAGTCTGAGAATGACTCAGTTTGCACACTCCTTGCATGGCTCTGTGATTTCTCTGCATTACTTACTATCAAATATTCAACGTTGTCTCTCCTGATCTTCTATGAGTTAAATGTAACTCTGTCAACACACTCCTTGCCTACAATGTGCCCTCCTTGCACGAGCTCTAAAAAGATAAACAATTGAAACTTATTCTAACTCCATAGATTCATTTATTCTATCACATAATACATTCATAAGTAAAATAACAAGTATAAAAAAAGAATTTAAATGAACAGAAAGCCTACCATTCATTCAGATAAACACAATAATAGCAATACCAAACATTTGGATTTAAAGCCTCTATGTTCTATTCATTCAATTGATAATGTACATAGGTACATGCAGTCCTCCACTTCTCCTTCAACAATCTTATACAATTCTCTCTGGCTCTCTCAATAACAACCATTACAAAATGAGTAGCCCTACTTTCAAAAAATGAGCAACAACAACCTTCTTTGGGCATAAGATACAAGCATACATACAAGAGGTGATTCATCGATCATTTCCCCCCAACAACCTAATGTTATCCTATCAAGATTTAATGCATCCATCTACTAAGGACTTTGGAGTTAATTGCATTTACAAATAAGATAAGGGATGATGCACAACCTCTATACAATACAACCTTTACATTAAAGTGATACTGATCTAAGAGGATCTTTGGGGATGGCCTCAACCTCCAATCATTAATTACATTTCTTTTCATAAAATTTCAAATTCAAAATGGTGCGCTCTCCTTTGTGTAGTCCAAATCAGCTCCATAAATGCACTAGTTGATGTGCTTCTCTCCAGCTCGTCCTTCTCTTTAAATGCTAATGTAGATGCTCTTGCATCAACATTACTCTGTACTTCCATGCTTAGAAGTCATCGAATCCTTCAAGCTTTTCATCAAGCTTGGTACTAGTAGTCATCCTACCTGGAACAAGTAAAATAAAAAATAATTTTTCAAGATGAGGATCTTAGACCTTACCAGAGATATTTTTGAGTCAAAGATGAAATCTGTCACAAAATTTGCAGTAGCTGCAATCAAACCTAGGGTTTATGAGGAAACCCTAATTTTTTAACTTGTGAAATATTGAGTTCTGATCCAGGGAATGGATTCACCCTACCTAGGTGAGTTCCTAGGTATGATTACTTTCTCCAGCATCCTCCTTAAACAGGGAAAAAACGTCACACCTAGGGTTTATGCAGTTGTAGGCAGTTGCAATAGTTGCAACAATAGTTGCAGGTTACAAAATTTCATCAAACTGAGAGTTTATGCATATGAGGAGGTGCTCTAGGGTTAGGATAGTCTTCCTAAGATCTTATCTTCTTCAACGAGTTCTTCTGTGCTATGCATATGCCTTATTTCAGACCCGCTTTGATACCATGTTGATTTTTCACTTAAGTAGTTAAATAGAATAGTGTTCTTTTAGTTATTAAACCATTAGCACAATAACTTCATATAAAGGATAACTGAAAGATTAAATTCACATCATGCACAATATTTACCCTAGGAAAATCCCCTAATGGGAAAAACCCAGTAAAATTCCTCAATATAGATTCACCAACCAAGAACAATGTTTCTTTCCAAGAGAACTAACAAAGTAGAAGATCCTCCTCTAACCCTTGACTAGGGAAGAGTAGCACATCACTTAACCAATATATATCCAAGAGATAGACCAAGAACCCTCACAACGTCACCTCCTAATTGCAATAGCTTCTCCCTTAAACACTTGTGCACTTCTTCTGTAGCCACATAACTTGTTTTGTGAGTGTGTCCAAATGAGGCGCTAAACTCTCTTATAAATAGTAGTTTGGCGAGCCTAAAATTAGGTCTGGGCCGACTTGTCACTTTATGCTTTTAGTTTACATTTTACTTCTCAAGGCACAATAGGGTCGACTTTTACAAAGGAAAAATAGGGCTATCTTAACAAATATAATATAATAATATTCTTTAGGGTTTTGTCTTGGTCAAGTACAATAAGAATATCTTCCCTAGCTACTCAAACTCCAACAGTCTTTTGGGATTCATCGTTTTGAAAAAAGGGATCATGGTTAACCCTTTGAAGGTTGAGGAAATAACTTAGTTGCCTCCCTCGCATACAATCATACAACTTCAGAGCCTACAAGGAAAGGTGAATTTCCTCAGGGGTTTTGTTCTGAACTATGCTAATATAACAAATTGATTTATGCGCCTTTTGAAGAAAGGGGTTCCATTCTATTGGGACGAAGTTGCACAACATTCTTTTGATGCTTTGAATAAAGTGTTGGTTTCGACTCCTTTCTTAAGTCCCCCTAATTCCAATCGAGACTAGTTATATTTAACAGTAGTTGAGTCTTTGATTGGCATGGTTCTAGTTCAGGAGGATGATGATCTCCAAGAGCACGTCATATATTTCTTGAGCTGCACTCTCATGGGTCATGAACTTAGATATTCACATGTGGATAAATTGGTACTGGAGGATTTTCATGCTATCCAACGATTCCAACATTATATTCTATTACAGAAGACAATCATCATTGTCATGGTCAATCCATTTCAATATGTTTTTACTATGAGAATTATTGGCGGGAGGAACAATAAGTGGATTGTTGTGGTTCAAGAATTCAATTTGGACTTTGTGTTTATGAAATCTAAGAAGTCTTTAGTATTCGCTGAGTTAATTTCAACGTTTTTAGTAGAAAACGAGGAAGGCGGTATGATTGACTCATTTCCAGATGAGCACATTTTCCTCATCTCTTAGTCCAATCCGTGGTATGGGGATACCCTTATATATATCCAAAATCTGAAGTTCCCTCCAAATTGCTCGAGAGATGAGCGATGACAGATCTGACACATGGAAAATAGCTACCTCATTATCATTGACACTTTGTATCTGTGAGGGGTGGACTTATCCTTTGATGCTGCTTAACTCTTGAAGAAGTGGAGGTTGTTTTGAATGATTACCATAGTGGAGCATGTGGTGGTTACTTGTCTGGGTTGGAGATTGCCCAATTTTTTTTACGTACAAGATATTTTTGGCCTACGACATTTAAAGATTGTGTTGAAGTGGTCAAGAAGTGTCATCCATGCTAAATTTTCACTAAGAAAATGCATGCACATATTTCTCCTATGTTTCTTGTCATCACTGTTGGCCCCTTCACCAAGTGGGGAGTTGATTTTATGACATGCCACCTGATTTCATCTAGGGGGAATCATTACATCATTGTAGTCGTCGACTAATTTACTAAGTGGGTTGAGGCTATGACAAATTTTCTAATGATGGGGAGACAACAACACTGTTCATATTCAATTAGGTCATAGCTAGGTTCATGGTTCTGAGAGATATTGTCACTGACCATGGCAGTCACTTCCAGAACCTCATGATGTCAGAGTTAGTATCGAAACTAGGGTTTAGGGAGGAACACTTGTCTCCTTACTATTCCCAAGACAATGGTAAAGTTGAAGCCGTCAACAAGTCATTGAAAAAAATACTAAGAAGAACGATTAATTCAAATCGAACGAACTAACACTTGATGCTTTACCCGACCTTGTGGGCTTATTGAACCTCAGTAAAAAATACCACTTGCTTCTCACCGTTCCAACTTGTTCATGGAGTGGAAGTAGTTTTTCCTATTGAATGTGAAGTTCCTTCACTCAAGATAGCAGTCAATCTCCTTCCGGACATGACTCATCTTGAAGAATGCCTAGTTTATCTTGAAATCTCAATGAGCAACATCAAGATGAAACTTTAGTGAACGAAGCACATAAAAAGTGAGTCAAGTCCCAATACAATAAGTATGTCCATCCCAGGGTTCTCTCCGAGGGAGATATTTTGTTGGTCTATGACCAAGACAAGGATTCCTTGGGGGCAAGAAAATTTAACCCCATGTGGTTTGGTTCTTACGTCGTGCGACGAGTTTTAGAAAAATGATCCTATGAGCTCACAGATTTTGAAGGAAACATGCTGTCAGAGCCCAGAAATGGGCTCTATTTGAATAATTACTATTCTTAGGCCTAAGGGTTTGAGCATTATCACTCTTTTATTTTATTGTATATATTGTACGTAGCTATGTTTACGTTTTTGGTCATTTTGTTGCATTAGTAATTGATGTTCTTCTGTTGTGTTGTAGATGCTCGAGGAGTCATTGATTTACTTTAGATTCACTGATGGCACTAGTCGCCATACTCGACACCTAACATTCACCTCTTGGTTGATTTATTCACCTTCTAGGTAGTTAGTGTCCGCTGGAGGTGCATATCTCGGGGAAACTACCAACAATGTTGTTGAATATATCATTGTTATTGAGCTTTTGCAAGATGCATTATCATATGGTATTTATCACCTTCAGGTGTTCATGGATTCACAATTGGTAGTTTCACATTTAAATGGTGTATATCGATTTCGAGATCTAGTGCTATTACGGTTTTTCCTTAGGGTACATCTTCTGGAACGTTCTTTTGAGTTCATTACTTACGAGCATCTTCCTAGGAGAGCTAATGAGTTAGTTGATGCTTATGCTAATTATGTGTTAGATTGACATGTGTATCATCAGTAAAGTAAAGCACACATAGACACATGTAAATATATACTTTTGCAAAGTAAAACACAAAATGTATATAATG
>SNQJ01S0024579.1:0-31297 GCA_010110895.2 Picea sitchensis | reverse complement strand
TTAGCTAAACAATAATTATTTCTTATATAATATTAACTAATTAATTATCATTAATTATTTGTTCATAATTGTCAATGGTTAATTAATTATTAATCAACTCTTTAATTATGTGAGTAAAGAATTAATGGGGTTAATAATTTAATATATTAATACTTATGTATATGGGAAGGGATAGGACATTAAATGTAAAGATAAGATAAGATAAGATAATAAATACAAGGGGATAAGACAATAAATAAATGGATAAGGAAATTAATGAAGGGAGGAGTTGGTGAAGGGGGATATGATGGGGGGAGAGCCTTACGGTGGGGGGCATTCTTTTGGGAGGAGGATTTTTGATTTTGGGGAGGAAGCATTTTGGAGGGGGACGAGAGCACTGGTTTCTGGGCATGGTTTTTTTGGTTCTGTGGGAGAGTTTTGTAGACTGTGAGCATCATTGCAGGGGGGCACCGGGTTGCTCGGGGTTTTGGGCATGGGGGCCAGGATTCCTTTCGGTTTCCTGGAGCTAGGGAGCCAGACATGCTGCTCCTAGCTGGCTGGGTGGATAGTCGGTTTGGGCAGTGTTGGTCAGTGCATTAGGCTAGGCAAGACAACAACAAGGCAACAGGGAAGGGACAACCATATCAATGGGAATTAGCATCAGAAACAGGTATTTATTTGTGATTTGTTGAGTTATTTCCATGCTGTAGATAGATTTTAACTTATGCAGAATATTTATTCTTTTGAAGTGAATGAATAATTTACGTAAGGCAATTATATGTTAATTGAATTATTATTTTGTATTTAATAAAGCTGGGTCACTACACAAGTCCCTTGGTGCAAATTTATGCTGCCAACATCTAACAAGCCTCCTTTCCCTATATTCTTTGAGAAACATCCCCTTTAATATGGAAACTCCTTTTCAAGAGCTTATTTCTCCTTTTATATGACTATAGGGTGTCTCCTTATCCATATCTAAGTCATTGAGAGAGTTCTTTATCGATTGAGTTGATGCTTGAATATTCCCAGAGGAACCCAGACAATTGGCTTCAAGATAGTGCCTAAGGCTGGACAAGGTTGTAACTTACCTTTTCCACTTATTGGTAATAAAAGAGCTTGTTTTCCCCCCAATTTTGTCTTCATTGTACATTCATCTATATGCTTACTTTGAATTTGACATATTACATGCACATGTTTATGATCATATAACTACTTTCATCGCAACCCTAGTCTTGTATCTGTCTTGTAGGTTAATTCCAGTGGAAGATCATGAGTTCTTCAACGAATTGGAGCAGGGATTGACATCAAATGGGAGAACAAGGTGCACCTTCTTTTCTCCTTTCTGTCCCTACCTTCTCCTAAATAAAGTAGTTATTTTCTTTGATTTTTGTGTGTTTGTCGCTGTGGGGAGACGATTATCTCTTTCACTTGGTCTTGCTCTGCTGTGATTACGACCCACGATCATAGGGGAAAAATCCCTTAATCAGGGCTTTGGATGCTATGGAAAACCTAGATATTGTTTTATGAATGACGAAGTTAATACAATGAAGAAGAGAGAGGTATGACTCTATTTTTCATGGTTTTCTTAGTTTAGAGTTTCTAGGGTAAATTTATTTGCACTTTGTGTATGTGCGATTATTTACTTTTCATTTTTATTAAGAATTTATATGCATTTATTCACTTGTAAAGGTTTAAAACTTACAATTATTCATGTTGAATATGGTCACACACGAACCTTATAGGCATATGTTGTTTTCATTCATACATCCCTACAACATTTTTAGAAGTATTTCATGTTGTTTGTGAGGTATAATGGTTTGGTTAGTTTTCAAATGGAACCTTGAAAATAGTTCATTTTATATAGTGTGCAATCCCAACTCAAATTGGAATAGAAAATTAAAGTAGAATTAATTTATCTTGTGTGCTTTTAATATTGCATCCTAAATTTTTCCTAATGTATGATTATGTTTCAAATATCATTCAAAATTACGTTTTCAGAAAAGTTACTACCCCACAAATACCATAAAGCTCTATGATATACTCACAAGACCAATACAAATAAAAAATGAAATCAACTTATGAACAAGGTGCATACATTAGTACATTGGTGGAGACCAATTTAATCATTTGAGGAAAATAAACAATATTTTTATCTTTTGTTGTTATGAGTCCTAGAGAGAAACTTATCATCCATTTTGTTTTCCTCATGTAGTGCCCCGATATGATAGGGAAACCATAGGAGGTATCACCCCTTCACATAATACTAAAATACAATAGAGGTGACTATCTGTGTAGAGTTGTAGAATCATTTTTTTTCCATGGAGAACCCACCTCCACTACTTCCACTAAGAAATGCATGAGTCTATCAACAATGATAGTTTTTCTTTCAAGAATTCTTACAAGGTTTCCTAGTAACACTATTTCTTTTTCCACCATATCGATCAAAGGATTTTCCATGAGATCCACAAGTGATATGAGTAAACCTACACAAATATCTCTATTCTTATTCTCTCAAAGAGAAGAAAGAGTATAAAGGGTTTTAGCTGCATATTTTTTCCCTCTCAAGAAACCATTAATAGGAAAATCTTCCTAGGTAGGAATTGCTCCAGAAGCTCCTACTGCAACCTTACAATATTTTATGAGTGAAAGAATTAAAATGGTACAATCTGGATTTTTTTTCTTTTAATCTATTGATGTTTCTGACTTTATCACACATATAATGGGATCGAGAGCTCCAACATTTGTTATTTCACACTTGTTTTAATGTAATGACTAATTCAACAAAACAGTGATTGCATTTTCTTGTGTTAGGGGATCCATAGAATGTAATAATGAAATTAATGGATTTTCAACCCTTAAATTAGCTATCATAATCCTATTTTCCATGTCATTTTTCACATGTAACCTCAATTGTTCCATTGCCTTCCTTTGCAACTCCATTGATGCTGATTTCAAATCTTCTACCAAAATTTTGAAAAAAACCTCCAAGTTTTTAGTTTCAAGTGTCCATGATGTTGTAGTTGTCCTTGATAATATTGATACATGTTGCATGCTCCCACTTTATCTATTTTCCTCTAAATTTGTTGAATTCACAAATCTAACTATACACTTTCCTTGAGATCTAGTCTCCTTTAGAGCGAAAACTGGCATGTGGGGACGAAGTCACTACTAGCATCTATAATTATCTACAAATATAATTGTTATAAGAAGAAAAATCATTCAAAGATCGTGACAAGTCTATGTAATAAACCTCATCTACAAGAGAAGAAGAAAATGTGTCCAAGATCACATTACCACTACTAGTGGCAAATGAAAAAATTGATATCCTCATTGGAGTAGACCTTGATCTCTGTAAGGAAAAAAAACTATAATTATTCTCATATGTTTCTTCTTGTTCACTAAACCAACCTTTTTCTTGAAAATTCTTCTCTATTGTTCCACCAAAAACTCTACTTTCCACTGCTCCAACTTTACCTCCTCTCTCATTAAATCAGGGATGAAGGCTCTAATAGAATTGGGAGTAGGCCTCCCAAAACTATATGAATCACTTTTTCTACCACTATTGTTCTTTCTAAAAAAATTCAAACAGCTATTGGATAGAGAGTTGTTGCAATTAAACTATGAATTATTATATGGATGGTGTTTGGAATGAGGATAAAAAATGAAAAACACCTTGGCATCTTTAAATCTATATGTTACAGTACATTAAATCTAAAAAGGGATAAAATATCAAGCACTTTGGATCCTATTGGATTCGCAAGGACATGACCATTACTCAAGAAATTTCCTGGATGACGGTTTGGATGTAGTGGATCTCAAATAGTATTGGGTTAAATATGAATAAAAATGAATGGTTTTTGTTGAATATCAAGTAAACCAAAGAAAGAAAAAATAAGGGCTCCAAAACCAAACTAGATAAGGCTCTTGAAAGTATTAGATATGTCTACTGCCAAAGGTCTAATGTGTTGTAGATAGGTGTAATTAGAGTAGGCCCTATGTGGGTTTCAATGGTTAACAAAGTTACCGACTTAATGAGAAATGTGACCTCAAAACGAGAACTCTAGCCCTTTAAATCCATATTTTTGCATAAAAACATGAAAATCAACCCCCAATAAAAAAGTGGTGCTACAAATAACACCATTTTTTCTAAGCGGGTCAAAATTATAACATTTTTCAAGCATGGCCTTCAAAAATCATACATTAGCTCAAAAAAACCTTAAAATCAACACCTAGATAAAAAATGATGTTACCTAAAGAAAAATGTTTTTTTTTTTCAAAACGTCAAAATTATAGATAATTTGAAATCTTATTATTAATAATTGGTACCATTAAAACTAAAACCTCAAAACCAACCATCAAATTAAAAAGTACTACTACCAGTAGCACCCATGCTAGAATTGGGGTATTAAAATGACACATTTTTTTTAAAGTGGTAAAAGAAGTCATCACTGCTATAAACAAAATCATAAAATCAACCCTTAAATGCTTACTTTTTAAATCTTAGTTTATCACTCCAATCACAAGATAATACATAATGCCATGAAAATATCACCCTATACTTTAAAAATTCAACATCACTTTTTAATATTTTTTTACTTTTAATAAAAAAAGTAAATACAAATTACATTGAATGAAACATAAATTATTTCTTAAAAGTATTGTTACATTGTCCATATTCAAAACATATGAGCTAAGAAATTTTATTATATTCTGCATAATCAAAACATATAATTCATAAAACATAGAAATGATTCATAGCTTCATGTAAGATCATATGTAAGTTAAATTCTCATTTATGGTTACTATACAAACATCATATGGATAAAAAATACATAAAATGTTTCATACACTTATTCAAATTGACTCATGGATTCTTAAATACCATCAGAGTCTAGTCTACATTGCGTTCATACGAATGATTGGATGACGATGTATATGATCCATACTCTTCTCTATTGTCGATGAATGCACCATCTGAGTCTAAATGCATGCCCAACATTTCACATGTCAAAATCCTTTTAGATATACGAATAGGTTCAACAGACTCCCATCTTGGAGTTATTTCTTGTGGCAACAACTTCTTGATAATATCTGTTGTCCTAGAGTGAAGAGTTCCTCCCTTTTTCAAATTGAAGTCATAAACAAGTATGTAAACATCCTCTAATTTTAAGAGATCGGTGCAACAACGAGTTGTATTTTGACCCTTTATTTTTCTCTTTCTATTGACATGTTTATCAACCAACATCTATGGATTGTACACACCATTGAATGAGTGTGTACCTGTTGCATACCAATGCACTTCAATTGCTATAACATCTTCATTTTATTTGTCAATATTTATAACCTTTTCAATCCAAAATGGGTAACCATGTGGATCTTTAGTCGCTAAGACTACAATCACGCTACCCTCCTTAATATCAAGTACTGAACCCCTGTAAAGGTCTTCCATGGATGCACGTTGTGCACATGATATTTGAGAACCAATATACATTTCTCTTTCCTCTGCTTGTGTAAACTCAATAACACCTTGAGATTCTTGTTGTTCAACAATGTTTCTTTCTTCAGATTCATTTGGCATATTTTGTGGCCAATGAAATGGAGTCTTAAGAAAAGTATCTTCATTTGTTGAGCTTGAAATTATGTCACTTTGACCATTGAAAAAATACTCCCACCAAACAAAATCAACAACATCAAAATACTCATATGTATCTTTAATGGACTTTTTTAATTTCTTCTAGGCATTCAAAATAATATACATCTCTATTATGCCTCTATGCATTATGGATTTCAACAACTGATTTTAATAACAATAACTTTGATGCAAATATTGGACGATCTGGGAAGAACTTAAAAAATGCTAAACCTGATGAAGGCCCCCATTCTGCAGTAGTTGAGTACTTCTTTCCCCATATAAGTGTTTTCCTATCAACTTTTTTGAAACAAAATTGATATTGGAAGATAATGTCATTAAGCTGTTCAACGCATTTTTCTTCACCATGTGATCCCTGAATAAATCTTCGCATGTCAACAATTTCTTCTAATATGTGAAAAACAAGCTCTGGAATGTATGATTTCTTAATACATTAATTTAATGATGGTAGGCTTCCAACATTTTTCCTCTTCAATGTTACTGAAAAATGACTGAACATTTGATCAATATGATCGTGAGCATGTCCAACAAGAAGGAAACCAACTTTCACCTTTTGAAAGATTCCCAGTTGAATAACCATGCTTAGATATCCAAACACAATTTGATTTTTGTCTTCATGACTATTGTTGTCTAACTGTAGATATAAAACTTGAGGAATATTTATAGACCAGCGAGTGAGCACATGATGAATTATGGTGATGGTAATATTTGCATCATTATGAATATTTGGAGTTGTGAAGTAAACCCTTGGACACATTTTTCCATTAAAAACCATACAACCAACCAAGTGAAACTGAATGTAATTCTCTTCTTGTAATTTTTTTGGTGTATGAACAAAATGTGGTAGAAGCGTTTTCTTCTAGTCCATGCCATCAATTATCATACCTAAATATTTTTTTAGAGCATCATAACACTTTTTATGATGTTTGTACAACTTTTTCCTTTCACTTGATTGTTGATTCTGATGTTCTTGAAGTGCCTTGGCTATGGAATCTGCACATGACATAAAATGAAAATATTGATAATATGTTTTCATAGTTGATAACTATCCAATTTAAAAAAAAACAAAATAGTAAATACATACCTCTTTCTACCCCTTCAGATTTATCTCTTCTTGATTTAAGAGTAGCACATATATTGCAAATCCTCATTATTGAGTTCTTAGGAATATGAACATTGTTGAATGGTTTCTTCCATATTATTGTAAAATATGCATATGTAATAAAATTACCATTTCCTTCAACACCTTCAACATATTCTTTGAACAAGTTGTAGATTTCTCTCCTTGAGAAATTATCTGGAAGATGTATTGTGTCTCTATATGGCATGCACTCTCCATGTTTGGAAAAGAAGTCACACATCCATGAAAATGTAGTGTTTATTAATGTCCCACTCTCTCGTCCATGATGCACCTTTGAATAAAATTAAGGATCTTTTTCCAACCTTGTTTGGATTCTTGATAGACAAAGATTACAAATTAAATGAATTTTTTTGAAATCCTTTCTACAAAGTAAAATATTCCCATTGTGATAATCATATCCTGTCTTGGTGGATATCATGTATCCCATTAAATATGAATTTTTCATGCTCTTATTCATTGACAATATGTCTTCCTTTTATTCAAGGCATACATGTAGTCCATGCTTTTCAAAAAATTATTTTGACAACATTCACTTGAAATCAAATCACTTATGGAAACTAATTTAGTGAGAAATAATTTCCTAGACCTTTTATAGCTAGAATTATTTGGATTGATATAAAAAGGTCTAGTCCTGGTCCTAGACACAATGTTTCTTTGCAATGTCTCCACTATTTCACCATCCTCACTAGAAAGAATTTCCTCATCACTAGAAGGAATATCAAGCAAAACATTGTCAGGAGATCGAACAAGAGAATGCCAATCACTTTGATTTGTTGCAGTTGAATGATTGAGAACATGGTATTCATTCTTAGGTCCATCATCATATTCATTGATAATCTCGTTGATAAGAGGAATACCAAACTCACTAGAAAAATGATCACCATCATGACCAATGTCATTGGATCTTCCATGAAAATATTCACTTGAAGGAAAATCATCATCACCCTTAAGACTATCAATGCCATTAAACTCTTCTCTAACAAGAATGTCTTTATCATCATCAATACCATCATTAGTGCCTCTAAAATCTTCGCTTGGAGGAAAAACACCATCATCACCATTGGTGCCTTTAAATTGCCCACCTAGAAAAAAATGTCCACCATCGATATAATCATCTTCACTACTTTTAAAATCTCCACTTGAGGGAAATTATTCATCATCCTCATTAGTGCCTTGAAAATCCTCACTTGGAGGAAAATATCCATCATCTTCATCAATACCTTGAAAATGCTCACTTGGAGGAAAATCATCATCAACATTGTTACCTTAAATTCCCCACTTGGGAAAGAGTGTCCACCATTGGCATAATCATCTTCATTGCTTTTAAAATCCCCACTTGAGAAATTTTTTTCATCATCCTCCTTAGTTCGTTGCAAATCTTCACTTGGAGGAAAATCTTCATCAGTACCTTGAAAACCCTCACTTGGACGATAATCATCATCATTGTTGGGTATGGGTTATATTCTTTGCATGTGTGTGTGTGGGCGCGTCAGTTATGACAACTGCATCTGACGATCCCTCGTAGTAGTGCTTTGTTTGTGTCGTGTGTGTCATGCGCTTTCCTATGGGGGTCCCAGGGGGGGAAGGTATGCCCCCCTGGTTACGCACAACGTTCGGGGCAATGCCCCGAAATTTCTTTTGGGCAGTTTTTTGCTATTTTTAGTGGTTTTGTAAATTAATCCCAGATTAAGGGATTGGGGTTTTGGTATCTACGGAATACCTAAAAACATTGTATATATATTGTATGGTGAATGGTGAAATTCAATATAATGAATATAAGAAAGGTTTTCCCGGTTGAGGGTTTCTAGTATAAAATCTCTGTGTACTCTGTGTATGAGCCATTGATTAAATTCTGTATTGCTTAAGAATCTATATGCATTGCTTTACTTCACATGTTTAAAACTTACAATTATCAACATTGTTGCCTTTAAATTCCCCACTCGAGAAAGAGTGTCCACCATTGGCATAATCATCTTCACTACTTTTAAAATCCCTAATTGAGGGAAATTGTTCATCATTCTCATTAGTACCTTGAAAATCCTCACTTAAAAGAAAATGTTCGTCATCCTCATCGGTACCTTGAAAATCCTCACTTGAAGGAAAATCATCATCATCAACATTGTTGCCTTTAAATTCTTCACTCGGGAAAAAGTGTCCACCATTGGCATAATCATCTTCACTACCCCACTTGAGGGAAATTCTTCATCATCCTCATTAGTGCCTTGAAAATCCTCACTTGGAGGAAAATATTCATCATCCTCATAAGTGTCTTGAAAATCCTCACTTGGAGGAAAATCATCATCACCAACATTGCTGCCTTTAAATTGCCCACTCGAGAAATAATGTCAACCATTGGCATAATCATCTTCAATACTTTTAAAATCTCCACTTGAGGGAAATTATTCATCATCCTCATTAGTGCCTTAGAAATCCCCATTTGGAGGAAAATATTCATCAATACCTTGAAAATCCTCACTTGAAGGAAAATTATCATCCCAATCATTCAAATTGTGATCAAAGTCTCCACTTCAACCTACATTTTGATTATTTTCAATATTATTAAACTATTGAACATATTGATCACCATCATATTCCTCCTCTTTATCATTGGTGCCTTCAAAGTCCTCTGATTTAGGACTTTCCTAATGAGCATGATGAATAACATTGCTTGCACTTTGATCAAACTTCTGACTAGATGAAAAATATGACACCTCATTTACATTACAAGTATTCCCATCGCATTTGCTAGTCCCAAAAGAAGAGGTATGCGAACAATTTGTTGATGTCTCAGAAATAAAATATTATTTATCTAACGAAGCCATCACTTCTCATTAATAACATAAAATGATACAAATTCTCACCCTCCCAATGACATTCTTATAACTTGCAGAATGGACTTTTTCCTCCAAAATTCCCCCCCAAAATATTCCCTCCAAAATTTCCTCTCAAAAATTCCTCCCCAAAATATTCCCCTCCCCCAATTTTTTCCCTCCATTATTTTCCCTTCAAAATTAAAACCAACTTTTACTCTATTAATTTGTTATTTATTTGTTAATTACACTATTTTTCATGTTTGTTTATTTATCCCACATTCATTAAACTTAGCGATGATCCATATAATAATAGGTATATATGTACACATTCTTCTTATTTTTTATTTATCTTACATTCGTTACACTTAACAATAATTTATATTATCTTTGTTATATATACACAATCTTGTTTTATCTTTTTATATTATGTTAGATATTGAGAAAAATTCATTAAATAGTTTGGAGCAATCTACAAGGGAGAAACATCATGAAGACATTCGAGGAGAATCTAGCATTTCAGAGGTTACTTATTTTTTAAATTCTTACCATTTACCAAAAAAAATTTATAACATCATCTTTGAATCACATGATATTTTTTCATGCGAAAATTATAAAAAACTGTAAACTTTTTTAGATGTTTTCTAATTTTTTTCTAAAGAAATCACATTTTTTTTTTTAAATTAAACATTTTTCAAAGAAATTTTAACAAAATTATTATGATTTTTTGGAAAAAAAGAAAAAGAAAATTTGGGTATACTTTTTATAAAAAATTTATAGTTTTTAATAACTTTTTTACAGTTTTGGCCCATGGTGGTTAGTGGGCGGGATTCCCCTCCACGCAGGACCGTGACTTGGCCTACRGGGGCACTCGGGGCGATGTCGGGCATCGACCCAAACCCCCCGCGAACAAGTCATAGTCCCATGAGACACGAGACTTTGACTTGGACATGAGGGGGATGGGGGTATGCCCAACATCGCCCCAACCCCCATAGGCCCAAATTTGGTCTCGACATCACCCCATTAACCCCATGGGTCAATTTTTTTTTTTAAGTTGAATTTTTGTGGTCTATATTTTTTTTTTAAATTTATTATAATGTAAACATGATGTAGGAGCATCGTAACCCCCCCAAGTCAAAGTGAACACTCTTGAACCTTCCAGAAGACAACATGGCCATAAGGATGATATTTCCTTGAATTTATTGAGTTTTTTAGTTATTTGTTGTGATATTTCTTTATCTCGAGGGATTATGAATGATCTTAGGAATTAGATCGGATCCTTTCAGTGATCCGATCCTTATTGTGTTTGATTGGTTTAAATTGTAACCTTTGGGCGTTTGTAATAGAGGTTGGTACAATATAAACCTATCCATGAGGGAAGCCTGGCCGATAAAGGCCATGATGTGTAATTCAAGCTCGATTAATGGAAAGCCTGTATTATTTGTGTAACCTTGTCTTCATATGTGTGTTTAAAATCCGATTTTACAATCCATGGTCGAGTGAGTGTATGAGAGAGACCATGGACGATAGAGAAAGAGTTGGAGGTTTGGTGTCCAATGGGAGCTTGTTATAGGTCGGAAGAGCATGAGAAATCACTTTCTATCAGAGGAGGAAGATCAATCATCAATCACAGGGTGGATCGACGACAATCCAATTTCTGAATGATATTGTGGAGGAAGTGATATGACCATCCATCAGAGTAGAGAAACAACAATACATATCTAATTAGGAGGATCAAGATCTATAGTCTGTATTCCATCGGATGTCAAATATCGAAGGTTTCCTACAACATGAAATCATGAACAAGTTCGAGAGTCCAATGCCTGAGAGTCCAACACATGTGGCATCCTTCGCTGTAATTAGAGTTCGATGATCTGATATATGTAGTGTTTGGGGATAAGTTGAGAGGTTTCATATAAGGTTCTGATGGGGTCTACATCCCACACACCTTTGGAAATGACGAACGATGGAGATCAAATCTCAGAAGGTGTAGATTGACGATCCTTATCATGTTGGTTCTCATCCATCGGGTAAGTCTTGAGAAGAGGAGTGTTAAATATATGAAAGGTATGATTTGGGGAACGTCACATTGACATCAGGGGCCAAGTGGTCCCAAAAAATTTGTGTAGTTTTGATTAAGAATATTCAAAAACTCAAGAAGGAACAATCAGATCAATTGTGATTAAATCATGTCTAACACCATTAAAGGAATCCTGTGTAGGGTTAGATCCATCTGTTTGTTTCAATATTAGATCGACATATGACATTATGTCAGCATATCAATCCTTTGATATCAAACTTTGATCAAGTTAATTATATCGACTGTTGGGCTCTAAAGACATCCTAAAACAACCTTAGTTTTAACATTAATTTATCAACCCAAGGATTCATCTTTTATCTCAAGAACATCAGCAAAGTCTATGCAGATAGATTAAAGAGGCTAAAATCGCGTAGCTAAAGCAAACCTGAGTTTATCCACAATCAAGTTCCTCAAATGTTCATTTAAAGATTCTAATATTAAGATCTTACTTAACCAAATTGAATCTAACTACTAACATGCTGTGAATGAAAAGGAACTAGCTAACCTGCTAAATTTATTTAACTGAAAAACAATGATCGAATTTGAGTAAAGACTTGTAGAATTGACTATTAACTAGGAATTGAATTGCTGAAAAGGAAATAGTGAACTATTCTAATAGAAAGAAACTGCAATTGTAATCTAATTGTAATGGACAATAAACTTAACTGAATGGAAAGGAACAACAATTGTAACTTTAACTGAAAGGAATGACAATTGTAACCTATTCGAAAGGAACAACTAATACGAATCTTAGGTAAAAGGAACAACACATATGAAAATGTGAGGAAATGTCAAGCAAAAAACTACAGTAATGGAAATTGGAATCAACAATCATTAACACTTGAGAGATATCTATCTTCTGTATGCAAACCGTATGAAATCATTAACACACTTATGCATTCATCTTAACTATTGTGAAAGGGAATTGAATCGTAAAACAGAAATCAAACTAATACAATTATAGCCAAAACAATAGCTCCTTTAGACTGGGCCCTTGGTCCTTAGAAGCACTGCTACGAAAAACTCAGTATATAGAAATGGTGAAAATGATCAAATCTTTTATTAACTTCATAGATGGTACATCATTCACAAAAATGGCTTGTGCAGAGTAACTCTGAGTCTGAATACTTGAATGTAACTCTTATATTGTCTTTTAGGATCTATTATCCTCTATATATACAATAATTTGAGTAAATCAAGCCATCCCAAGGATCGAAAGATCCTCAGGATTGCTTTACTATTATAAAGTTACAATATAGAAAATCGAATAATCTTTAAAACTRTTTTTGTGCCAAAAGTCCTTAACCTCCAATGGCTCATGCATCTTCAAGATATCCTTTTCTATTTCGGTTTTGRMAATATTTAACCAATCTTGTAACAAAATCAAACAATTCCAACCGTATTTTAGAATTTATTCATCATGACTTCAATAATATCACTAGAAGACATATTAATCATTTTCTATTCTATTTATCCCTAATTAACAGAAAATTCACTCAAGATTGTATCACAAACTGTGTGAATAAGGAGGATATTTGTACCTTTTTCATAACCCAACATACCCCCTAGCTTACCTTCTTGCATGTCCTCATGCAAGATGAGATCTTACATGTAAATCAATGATGTTGTAAGGAGGGAAAGTTGGTTCACCAGGTCTCCTAAACCCATTACTTCTTTTGAGCTCTTCAAAAGAAGCATCCTCCTTTTTCTTGTTAATTTGATAATCCTTCTGGCAACTTTATGGAGGAAACCAGAAGATAGGGGGATTATACCTACACACCAATCCAAGCAGGTCCTTCCTCCAGGAGTAGTCTAGAATACTTTTCTACTCTGTAGGTAGCTACAAAGAAATTCCTGAACCTGAAGGGCTCCCTAATTTTGAATTCATTGGAGGATGCATCCCATCTCACCTTAACAGCAGCAAGAGCTTCTTCTTTGAGTTCTCTAAAGTATATGATGCCTGAATGGATAACTTGTTGATGGATGGGGGATAGAGAATATCTGAGACCCCCCCTTTTCATAAAGGTTCTATGTTGCATAATGGCTGGAAAGGACTTTAAGGTCTCCTCTGATCCAGAGATCTAACCCTGTTTCCCTGTTTATAAAATTCTTGTGAGCCTTGCCCCATCTAACTTGGTTCTTAGTAAAGGACAGAAATGCCTGGAACTGAATGTCTCCAATAAAGGGACCAGGGTTATTTTTCTTGTCATATTCCAAAATGAAATTATGGAAGTACAATTCACATAGAAAATACTGTACATTTTCTTACTTCTCTCTAAAACATGAAATGAACTCATGGACAGTGGAAAATGTAATCGGCTTACCTGCTCTGATAGCTTTTACCCTTAACAACAAGTAATCTTCCAGGAAGAATAGGGTATAATTGGTGTCAGGGGCTCTACAATTGATTGCATCAGAGTAAACATCACAAATCTCCTTGATTTGCTCCAAATCTTTTTCAAATTGACTTTGCATTTTCTTAATCTTTTCTTGGGCTTTGGTGAGATCAACATATGTTTCACTTTCTGTTGCTAACATATCCTTCAATTGTTTAAAAACCTTTTGATGTTTAGCCCTAGTGATCATTTCTTCTCTGGATTGAGATAAGGCTTGCTGAGCTTGTGCCAGCTCAGCCTTTAGCCTATCAATAACAACATCCTGTTCCCGAGACTGAGCTGCTCGATATTCTTCTATAGTGCCCATATCGTCTCTGGATTGAGTTAATGCTTTCTGATCTTGTATAAGCTCTGTTTTCAGTCTATCAACAATAACATTATGTTCCTGAGATTAGAATGCTACATGTTCTTCCATAGTCATCAATTCATTCCTACTTTGAATCAAGCTTTGTTGGGAGTGTATCAATTCTTCCTCCAATCTCCTAATGGTGGGGTCTTGCTCGAGGGATTGAGGTATTTCTTCTGAGACTAGGGTATCTGTTTGTGCCTCAGCATCAACAGTTTCTGAAGGAATTACCTCCTCATTCTGAGCTACTGCATCCCCTACTGTTATCTCTTCATGGTCTGTCTGTGTTCCCATAGAGTTTGTAGTGACTGTTCGTTTAGGAAGAGGGTTTCTTCCCTGCATTCTGGACCTTTTGTTTTTCTTTCTTTGGTGGGCCTTATCTGCTTGTTCTAGATACTTCCTCAATTCTTTAATAATTCCTCTGAGTTTTCCAACCTTTAGTTTTAATGCTTTAACTTTTTTAACCTTTATCTTTAACAACTTGTTTTCCTTTTTCAACTTTCTAATTCTCTTATGGATTTTGCATGCTTTCTGTTTGTGAGGAGTCTCAAGGTATTCCTTATTTTGATCAACAGGTAGCTGTTCTTCTATTCCTTCCAAGTTCTCTGTCTGTTCAAGAGGGCTTCTTGCCTGAGGATGTGGTTCTTCATATGTTGTGTCCTCAGGAAATGACATTTCGATATCAGAGAAATTTTCAGCAGGATTTGAAGAAGAGGCTCGTTCTTGATATCCTTTTGATTTACCTCTGTCAATTGAGGCTCCTAAGCTCCCTAAAACTCGAGATATTTATTCCTCATAGGTTTTCAAACATTGTTATGTCATATGCTATGATGTTGGCTGGGTGTCTTCTTGACTAATTCCCTGTGAAGTTTGTTCTGTATTCTCAATACCCTAGTCATTTTTCTGTAAGGGCTATTCTGTTGTGTTCTAAATTTCTTCAGGGTTTCTTGTTCGTCTTCTTTTCCTCGTTCTCTAAATGGGGGTTTTAGGAGCATCTATTTCTCTTTTTCTCTTTCTGGTTAGTGGCCCTGCTTGTGGGGTTTGAGCCTTTGTCTGCGAGGTATGAGCTTCTGTCTGTGAGGTTTGAACCTCTGTCATTTGGACAGGGTCTGTCTCGACTTCGGGTTGAGGAAGTGGAACTTCTGTTTGAGTAGTGGTCTCCCTTTCCTGTATCTCTTCAATTTCCTGTGATGGGTTTTCATGGTATAATTCAGGTTGTTCCAGTTGCAGAGGTCTATTGGTCCCAGTAAGATCCCCCCATGTTAATTGTGTTTGACTCAGGGCCTTACTTACTATTAGTTTGACTAATCCATGGTGGTTGATAATAGTAATAGGATCCTTGGACTTCTATGTTCTGATGACAACCTCATGTAACATGGCATTTAGAAAAAAAGGTAGATTGATTACTAACCTTTGTTTGAGTGCCGCTAGAAATTTGAGGTGGCGTGGTCAGATTACATCATATCACCCATCACAGTGATGTATCTTTGAATTACTCCTGCTAGTTCTTTCCATGGTTCACTAAGGGTGCTGGGGTTAATCCCTTTTCCTTTTTTATCCAATTCCTCGCCAGGGTCTACGAAGGATTCTACAGCTTCTTTGAGTGTTGTGTATCTTCCCGTCCACTGAATGCCTGAGTTAGGGAGACCTATAACCTCTGCTACGATTTTCAGAGTAACTGAAATTTGTATATATCGAACCATGGAGGTTTCTCCCTGCAAATTCTGAAAGAATTCAAGCGTGATGTTCGTATCATAGCCTTGTAACCGGTTAAAATACTCTATCCACCCCAGGCGTTGTAGAATTTCTCTAGCCTGCTTTGTTATCTGTGGTAAAGTAGGTTCCCTGCTCACACTTTGGCCACCCATCATTCTGTGAGAAAATGAGAATGATTATCGTTCCTGGTTGCAGACTTGGTTAGACCAACTTTGGGGAAAATATTACCAAAAATAGAAAATATCAGAGACGGTGAGTGTATAAAAATGTAGATTTTCCATTTATTACAATCATTACAATCTTATCAGAAAATGTGTCAAACGTCCACTCCCCTCATTATTGTAGAGGTCGACCTCGATCGTCAGCGTGGGTGAAAGTAATGAGTGTAGGTATTTCTGGTGAGAGGTAATAATTGCACTGCTGTCTCCGCCGATGGGGACCAATCATATATAATTTTTTTGAAAAAAACATATTAATGATAATCATTTAAACGATAGTCTTCTTTCGTGGAAATTCGAATTAATTGTACCTATGCTCAGAAATGTTTTATGGATAAATAAATCAAATAAATTAAACATGTTCATTTAAAAATATTCCACATATCATAGTGTTGTTACTTTTCCCAAATTTATTAAATATAGCCGAAATGATAGCCCTGTTATTGAGTAAAGGAAATCTAGAGACACACAAAAACTTGGTGTTTTAGATAAACTTCCATACCACAGGCAGAGCCACTGCTTCCAGCAGGCGTCCATAGCCTCGACAGGGTTGCCTTTTAACCCATAGATTTGTCCATATCCTTAATAAATAGTTGAGTTATAATATGAGGCAAATTATCATTCAAGTATATTTGTATGTATATAGGGAAAGGAAACGAGTTATGGTGGTTATAGGTTATGAACAAGATTTAAAATATTTCAAAGAGATTAATCCAAAAACAATTTGACAAGGTATGAGAGATAGTCCACAAAATAATGACAGATCGTTACCGTGATAAATAGAAGCAATGCTAGTGAAAATTGTTTGATGGAAGGTGTACCCCAAAGGAATGGCTAGCATTTGAATAGCAATGACAGAAAGTAACGACAATAAGGGGGAACGCAGAAGGAGTAGTAGCTGCTCCTTTTAAAGGAACAACAAGTTATGAGAAGGAACAACAGTCATGAGAAGGAACAACAGTCACGAGAAGGAATAACAGTTGTGAGAAGGAACAACAGTTGTGAGAAGGAACATCAATTGTGAGAAGGAACAACAGTCGCAAGAAAGAACAATAGTTGTTCCTTTCAAATGAACAATAATCGTGTGAAGGAACAACAGTTGTTCCTTTCAAATGAAAAACAATTGTGCGAAGGAACAATAGTTGTTCCTTTCAAATGAACAACAATTGTTAATTTTTAACCATCTTATTAGATAATTTTGGAAACTTCCCCATGGAAACATTTGTTCTCTTGTTGAATCTAAGGTTGATTAGTCATCAACTAAATTCATTCAATTATTATGGGTCAGTTTATTTCAGAATCGAGTATGGGATGGTCTGTTGATGTCATGAGTTCATTATGGTTACCCTATGACTGTTGCAGAGCATGAAATATTCATTTTTCTGTGAAAGACTAGGTCCGCGTGATAGGATAAAGCAAGAGTGCAGGACATAAAAGAGTGCTAATTGTGTTGATTATAGTTAACCTCCCTATTTCTCAAAAAAAATGAAAAGAAAAAAAACTAATACTTAATGAAAACTATATACAGTATGTACAATGTCAACAAAAATTCATCATTTATGGAGTTGGGGTGGCTGGGTGACCTTCCTGTTAATATTGTGGTATCCAGGGGAGGTATTTACTTCTATGTGTAAACCTGATGAGAATAGAAGACTCCGAAAAGCAAGAGAAACCACAATGAGTTGGATAATAACCCTAGAAGTCTTGTCGGCTCAAGAAGATAATTAATATTAGGTTATTAGCCTCCAAGAGAAGAAGTCGGCCAGAAATAATAATAATATACTAAATAGACACATATCCAGAAGGAGAAGTTGGCCTCAACAAATCTGGCAGAACCAGTATAAATACAGGGCGCCAGTTCTCATTTGACACATCTCAGAATTGCAGACAACAACTGGTGCGCGCTGCAGTTCCTAGTTTGGTGCGCACGTGTGGAGGAGAGCTGCAGGTGTAGCTGCTGCAAGTAGCAGTTTCAGTGTTGTCTTGGACTATCTCTTGGCTAGGGTTTGGACTATCTGATGAACTATTGTTGGTGCGCTATCCTTGGAGGAAGATGCACTACACCTTGTTTGGCTATCTAGCCTAGGGTTTGCTTCCGGAGTAATTCTTAGTCAAGGTTAAGGTGCTCAGAGGGTGGCTTCGGCCTATGGTTGGGTGACGAGGGTATCGTCAATGGTAAAACAAGCACACAATATTCTATATTCTAACACTTCCTAGCCAACCAAAATTTGAACGGTAGGATCCTTACTTACTTCCTGGTAGAATGATTCTTTTGAAGGAAGATGATGGTAAAGTCATAGATGGTGCCCATTAACCAGAAATGGAGATCCAGACCCATCGATGGTGCTTAAAGTGATCATGCCATTATCATTGAATTCCTTAATTTCATATGGTCCCAGCCACCGTGTCTATAATTTTCCCGGAAAATCGTGAAATTTGGAGTCGTAGAGAAGCGCCCAATCACCCTTCTTGATATGCTTGTCGTGCCAGGCCGCTCTCTATTGCTGAATAACAATTGTGCACTCCACAGTAGATAGGCATGCTTCATCCAATTCGTTGAGTTGATGAAGGCACTGTTTGTGTGATGCTGTTAGATCCAGTCCAATTTCCTAGGCCATCCTTAGGGTCTTAATCTCAAACTCGATTGGGAAGATGGGTTCTTTACCATAGACTAGGTGATAAGGAGAGTAGCCAGTGGTGTTATGCCATGTTGTACGATAAGCCCATAAGGTATTTGGAAGCTCAGTAGCCCAATTCTGTTGGTTTGTTGAGACAGTCTTTGTCAAGATTGCCTCTAGGACCTTATTTGTGCTTTCTACTTGCCCGTTTTCCTGTGGGTGGTATGGAGAAGTAACTATGTGCTTAATATGATAATTTTCCAGGGTGGTGGTGATTCTATGAGATGTAAATTGTGACCCCCCTTCATTTATTACTTCTCTGGGTAGTCCATAGCATACAAATAATTTGAAAATAAATTTGATGACTACCTCTTCTGTTGCATTTGGTAGGGATTCTGCCTCTACCCATTTAGTCATGTAGTCTGTAGCAATTAGAATATAGGCCTTCTGATTTGAATTTGGATTGAAGGGGCCAACGAAGTCTAGTGCCCATATTTCAAATGGTTCTATGACTATTTGTGCTTTCAAGGGAATTTCATCATCCTGGCCTTGTTTTCCCATCCGTTGACAGCTGTCGCAGGTCTGGACATATTTCTTTGCATCCTTGAATATTGAGGGCCAATAGTAACCCATCTGTAAAATTTTGTGTCCAGTCCTGCGGTCTGCAAAATTCCCACCATAGGGTTCGTCATGTCCTGCCTTTAGTATGTCGTATATTTCATCATCTCGTACACATCTGTGGATCTGGAGATTAGCTCCTATGTGGAAGAGATATCCACTTATCCAAGCGAATTGTGTGCTACACTGAACGATCATTTTTCTTTCCCTTAATGATAGATGTGCCGGTAATATTCTCGCTTCCAGATAATTTGCCACATCAGCATACCAAGGTGGCTTTGTAGTAATGGAAAACATATGCTTATCTAGAAATTGATCTTCAATTGTTAAGGAGTCATCTGTTTTGGGTATGCGGGATAGGAATTCTGCGACAAGATTTTCTCTCCCAGGTCGATCTTTGATGGTGATGTCAAATTCCTGCAAGAGTAATAACCACCGAGTGACCCATCCATTAGTGATCGGTTTATTAGCTATATATCTAATAGCAGAATGATCAATATACAGAATAACAGGATAGCCTGTTATATAATGATGAAAAATTATTGATGGCGTGTATAACAACTAAAAATTCTTTTTCTGTTACTGTATAATTAAGTTCAGCTGGAGTAAGATTCTTGCTAATGAAATAAATAGCGTAAGGTTTCTTGTCTTGTTCCTGTCCAAGGATGGCACCTATGGCAATATCTGATGCATCGGTGGAGATGTGAAATGGTATTTTCCAATTTGGTCCCCTCAACACTGGTGTTGTTGATATCATCTTCTTGAGTCTTGCAAATGCCACATCACACTTGTTAGACCACTGAAACTCCACATTACCAGTCAGAGCATGTAAAGCTGTAGCGGTTCTTGCAAAATATTCCATAAATCTATGATAGTATCCAGAAGCGCCAAGGAAACTACGTACCTCTGTTTGTGTGTGTGGTGTAGGTAGATTAAGAATTACCTCTATTTTTGCTAGATCTACTCTAATTCCATTTGCAGAGATATAATTCCCTAGTACCACACCTTCTGTAATCATCATGTGACATTTTTCGTGGCTTAGACATAACCTGGTAGCAATGCATTGTTCCAGTACCTCCTCCAGATTATTCAGTGCTTGGTCGAAGTCGTCACCATAAGGAGTGAAGTCATCCATGTAGACTTCAAGCCCTTCACTGATCAGGTGACTGAATATGATTAGGATGGCCCTTTGGAATGTGGCTGGAGTGTTACATAGTCCAAAGGGAAATACTCTGTATGCAAAGGTATCCCAGGGGTAGGTGAATGTAGTTTTATCTTGATCTTTTGGGGCGATCTGGATATGATTGTGTAATGATCCCAAGCCAATTTTTTGCTTGGAATCACTAACTAGCACTGATGTATTTGATGTGCAGGTGGCTATTGAAGTTGTTCCAGTTATTTAATGGTGTTTATACAAGGTTCATCCAATACATGTAAGATCATAACACACTCAAGATATAGAAAACACAAGCATAGATCTGACCTTTATTATAAGAAGCATGAATAAGATACAATAGAGAGCAGATCTGGAATAATCCTCAGATGGCTCCAATAGATAATAGATATGAGCTGCTACAAAATGCTCCCGCTAATACAAAATTTTCCTCCAAAGGCTGGATAAGAAGTGAATACCAATACAAGTAGATCTGAGTCATATGGATACCAAACTCCTCAAGCTGGAGGATGCTACGCTCTAGTAGAAGGATGAAACACTCAATAATTCAGCCCAACTGAAGGAAGACTCCAAATGAGCCCAAACTCTGCTAATTGATAGATCAGGGTGATAATATCCCCCTCCTGAAGTCTCAGGCCGAAATGCTAAGGCTAACCCCTCCAAATGCTGAATCCTCTAATGAAATTGTGCCCTCCTGGATGCCTGGAACCCTAGATAACTCAACCCTGATGAAGAAGGCCTCCAAATGCTCTGAAACTCTCCAGGAATATAGATCAGGCTATTGAAACCCAGTAGGAGAAGTCTCAGGTCCAGATTCTAGGTAGAACTCCCTAGATCTAAGAAACACTGAATCACAGGACGTCCTCCTTGCCTCAAAGCCGTCCCAATCTGTAGCTAAAGATATGATGATGAAAACTCTTCAAGGAAACCCTCAAAGTGATGGTTGAGAACCTACAAGTAAAACCCAAGTGTCGGAATGCCCAAAGCCCCTCCTGATCAGCTAGATCGAACTCTCCTTTAGATAATGATGCGCCCTTGCTGGAAACTCCTGAACAGTACAACCTTGTTGCTGTTCTAAATCGATAGGTGGATATGTGATGAGTGTGGAATGGTGTGGGTGGAGTCTTTCATCCCCAAGACCAAGATTTGGAACAAGGTGAGTGGGTCTTTCACCACTGAGTTGCTCACAAGTCTTTGTAACAACAAAACCCCCAAATTGTATGCTCAATAACAATAACAAGCTAATACCAAAATCCAGAATGAATCATAGGTGCGCCCCAACCTTCTATTTATACTTTTTCTTCTATTTCTCTGTTGAGTTAGATTAACTCCCAGGGTTAACTCTTTCAGCGCTTCTATTCTTTCATTGAGTTATCTTTTACTCCTTTTTACCTTTTCCTCAAGTCAACCTAAGAATATAACCTTAGTCTAGTTTACCTTTCCCCTTAGTGTGAGACTATGGCCTAGCGAGGATGCCTAGGCCACTGAGTCTCCTCAATACCTCTTCATCAAGAGGTGGGGGACATTACAGTCTCCCCTACTAGAAATTGCTTTTCCTCAAGCAATTCCAAACCTGTTTCTCTCACCACTTGTTCATTTTCCCATGTGGCATCCTCAATGGGTAGATCCTTCCATCTGATCAGGTACTCCTTGATGCTTCTGTTCCCGAGCCTCTTCTCTCGGACCTCCAATATCTCTTCCGGAATCAAAACAAGCTGTCCTTCTTCATCCATGGGAGGTAATACCTCAATGGGTGTGAAGTGTTGGCCTATGGCTTTCTTAAGGTAGGAGACATGGAAGATGTTGTGTTTATTCTACTCTGTGGAAGCTCCGACTCATAAGCTACTACCCCTATCTTCTGGCGTTCTGTAGGACCCAAAGAAGCGTGGTTGTAGCTTCTCTGCTCCACTTATTGTACATGGGCTTTGCTTTTTGTGTGGTTGGAGCCTTAGATAGACTAAGTCGCCATCCTCAAAAGTATGATCAACTCTATGCTTGTCTGCTTGGACCTTTGCTGGTTTTGTGGCACTACATGGAGATGATCCTTCATCTCCCTTTAGAATGTCTTGACCTATAGCGTATCCAATCACGCACCATGGAGCGCCCATTTATCAGAAAATCTCCACACAAGATAAAGGATCATAGCTATACAAGAATACAGGCAGTGACTTGCCTATGGACATATGTTGGGTGTTGTTGTAATGGCTTCTCTCCCAAGTGCAATCATCACATTATGCTTTCTGTTGCCACCTTACATAATTTCACGGGTAGCCTTCCACCCATGATGACTATTGTATGTCAAGTCCAATAGAGGGATGATAAATTTGGTACTAGGGGGTCAAAATTTGTATAATAATCTGAATAACCCCTGCCAAAATATAGTCATGAACCTGCTATCCTTGTCAATCACAATAATCTTGGACAAACCATGCAATCTAAAAAATTATTTCACGAATATTTCAACAATATTAATAACCTTAAAAGTAGACTTTACAGGAAAAAAGTGTGCAAACTTCATCAACTTGTCCACTACTACAAAAAATGAAGTCCTTCCCTTGCATCTTTGGATGAAATCCATGGATTTTATTTCCCACTTATTATCGGAATGGAGTAAGGGTCCTTGATGATCTATTTGGAGTGCGTGTGCTCATCCTTGTTCTCGTGACATGTAGTACTCTTTGGCCATTGCTATCATCATCATGAGGCCTTCCATGAGAACCCTTTCCCTCACTGCTGTACATCTTGCCTGATCACACAGTGTCCCGCCATCCGGTGGAGTCGTAAATGCGAAACGCAAAACCTTAGCCTTGAAGGCCCTATCTAGGAATAGGGGATCCATAACCACAGAAATTATCATCGCCATGCCCATCAACAGTTGACACGTGAAGCGATCCTGCATACTCCATCACCATGTGGTCTTTCCAGTCAATTGATACACTTGTCATGGCAAAAATGGATGGCCTCTGGATAATGCATCAACCACCATTGTTCTTCCCTTTGGCAAATTCAATGTCAAAGTCATATTCCATTATTATGCTTACCCATTTCTGTTGTCTCTCATTCAATTCCTTACTGCTCCAATAGGTATTTGAGATTTTTATGATCTGACTTGACCACAGCCAGGTACACCTACCAAGTATTTCTGAAATTTGGCTAGTGCATGCATGATAACTAACATTTCTTTGTCATAAATCTTGTAAAGTAGCTTTCGGGACCCCTGAGTTTTTGATTTTCATAGGCAAGAGGATGCCTATTTTGCATCAATACAACCCCAATACCTTCTCCCGAGGCATCAAACTCCAAGGTAAAAGGTAGGATAAATCTAGAAGGGCCAGGACTGGGCACACACTCATTACCTTCTTCATCTTGTACATCATCATTTGAGCCTCCTCATTCCCTTTGAAGGCTCCTTTCTTAGTCAAATGGAGTCAAGGAATTGCACCTAAGAAAATCCCTTGAAAAATTTCCAATAGTACGTGCACATGCCCACTTCGTCCTCTCAGTGCAGCGAATTAATCTTAGGAGTAGGCCATTCCACTGATGGCTTGTATCTGATGTACATGCCCATTTTTCTCAATGAAATTATTGCCCCGAGTAAAGCACCTCTGTCATTCCAAACTCACGGTTTGGACTCCTTAAAGGCATTATAGTGATTGTTCCTCCCATGATTAGAAAAGAATCACGATCCACATGTGTTCCTCCCGCGTCTTGCTATAAATGAGCAAGTCATCAAAAGAAATACCGACAAGTGCTTCCTCAACTGCTTGTTTAACACATGGTTCATACAAGATTAGAAAGTGGTTGGCGCATTAGTTAAACCAAAGGGCATCGCAAAGCTCCATGGTAAAACGTAATGACATCCCGAAGGTTGTTTTGAGATGTCCTCCTCCCTCATCTTGTCGATGATAGCGAGAGCGAAGGTCAATCTTTGTGAAGTAGAAAAGATCCATGCAGCTTGTCTAGTAGCTCATCAATCCTTGATAGCGAATTTTGTTTTTGATGGTCTTTTATTCAAGGCCATGTAATCAATGCACATTCGTAGGGTACCATCTTTCTTCTTCATAACCCTCTTTGATGAAGCAAAAGCGATAGTGCTTGGTTTGATGTGCCCCATTTCCAAAAGGATTCCTTGATGGCCTTTTCTATCTCATCTGTATACTTCTTTGGATGCCAGTATGGTGTGGTGATGACTGGTCTAGCTCCTTCCTCTAAGCTCAATAATGGCCTCAAACTCCTTGTCAGTGTACCCTGAAGTCGATCAAACACCTTGTGGTGCTTGTCAATGATTTCTTTGATCTATGGGGTGTAGTGAACCTTGCCTTTCTCATCCACACATCTTTGAGATCCTGCATTCTGCTGCGTACACTATATCATCTCTTCGGAATATGGCCTCCATCCTCTTAAATTTTGTGACCACTGCTGGAAGCATTCCCTGTCATGCCCCAGAGTACTACCTCTCATCCACCCTCCTCTATGAATGACATCTCCATGGTTTTTGTAGTTGGTGGTGATAGGAACCAACGTGCTTAGCCACTGAACACCAAAGATGATGTTGGTATAAGGAAAGGTCGCCGCACATAGGCGTCTAATACTTCAAGCTCATACCTACAGTGAAAGCTTCATGCGGGGATGTATTTGTCACAAGACATAGTGCTTCTACTACCTCCACCTTGAACCCTTCAAACTCTCTTATTAGGTATGTGCCTCCTTTTCAACAATGCTGAATCAATGAAGTTATGAGAGGCTCCCCATCAATAAGAACCAATACCTTCTATCCCTGCAAGACTCCTCATTCAGAAGGTGGTATACTTGGGCACTCCACTAATAGATGATAAGGTAGCCATACAGTCATGTCCTACCTGTCCTGTGATATCTTCCTCTACTGCCTCAATAATTTTGGCCTCTATGTTACGTATGCAGTAGATCTCCTCCTCCTCCTCATTTATTAGGGAGAAATTGATACTCTATGTAGTGCCTTGGCCACAACCCAATGGGTTGTGTGTTGGGTTCCCATGGATCTTTACAGAGTGAAACAGGTTGCTTCATCTCGGCTCCACTCCGGTGTTCTCGTCCACTCTCACACAGACCCACCGTCAAAACCCGCAGGTCATGTCTTCCCTGGTTTGTTGGAGGCCTTGGATCTCTTCCTCCATGGTTAAGAGTTGGTTGGGTATAAATTTTGGCTTAGAAGCTGGTCGAGATCCTTGTCTTCGAGATAACATCTGTAAGTTGGAAGGCTTGAAAGCCTTTACCCAACCCTTCAAAGTTCCATCAACCCTCAGTGAAGAGCATCATGCGAGCCTGGTCGGGGACATATATTGCACCATAACTTCCAACCTCTGGAAATTCTGTCAATATATGCCTCAAGTACATGCTATTTTCTTGCTGAGTTGGGCTTCCAGGAAATGTAGCTGGAGATCTCCTGATCAAACCCTATCAATATTAGACTGCTGGTAGATGCAGTGTAGGACCTATCAGTTAGCGGACCCGAGTGTAGTGAGTCCATGATACCACCAATCATAGGCCTGCCATCCAAGTACATAGTGGCAGAAGCTTGATGTCTTCCATCTCCCTCATGGGATTAAGTTGTAGATAAGTATCGGCTTTGTATGCGATGTCATCTTGGCCGTGCCATAAAAATATGGGATTTCCATCTTCCATGCTCTTCATTCAAACTCAAAGCTGCTCTTATGCTTCAGCCTAGGCTTATTTCTGGAACTTAAGGTTGGCAATATTATTGATCTAGGGACATCTGCTTTTGAATCACCATATCCAACCCGTAGTATTCTTTAGTACATCGTGCCATCTGCTCAATGAAATGGAATCCACTCTACTATTGCCCTTGTTCATCGCAGACATGGGCATGTATGGCATGGGGTTAGCCTTGCTACCCAAGTGCCCATAATATGTGCCACCTCCATGGATTCCTTCAAATATGGGGGCTCTCTCCAGATTATTTCTAATCTCACCATGGGATCCACCCGAGGATCCAGCCTTTAACTCCCATCGTCTGGGGTCTTTCCCATATGATCATCGCATCAATAGCTTGAATCGGCTGTTATGCAAAGTTCTCATCAATATTCCTCAGATTCCTATCTACCTTCTTTAAGGTCTCCATGATCTCGACCTGTTCCCTTCATTTTGTCTCCTGGCTCTCCTACAAATGATGAACTAAGTTTATTTCTGGGAGATTCAGGGTCTTATGGAATTCAACTTCTAAGTAGGCCAAGCCTTGTGGCTCACAGTCATCACATGAAGCCTCCATTTTAGATGTACATTTCCTTTGGCTTGTTTCTTTATGCTGCCCATAAATATCCCACTTTGTACCTACAAGTAATGCCTCCACGTATTCGGAGGATCCAGACTCGATCATTTGTAATGTTACCAAGCCAATTTTTGCTTGGAATCACTAACTACCAGCGATGTATTTGATATGTGGTGGCTATTGAAGTTTTGGTTATTTAATGGTGTTTTATACAAAAGGTTCATCCAATACATGAATCATAACACACTCAAGATATAGAAGCACAAGCAAAGATCTTGATTATATTGTGATCTTGTGTGTGTTGGATGAATCTGGTATAATAGAATGATCAGATGGAATAATCCTCAGATGGCTCAATAGATAATAGATATGAGGCTTCTACCAAGAAAATACTCCAGCTAATACAAAGGTTGCCTCCAAAGGCTGGATAAGATGTGAAGACCAATACAAGTAGATATGAGTCGTATGGATACCAAACTCCTCAAGCTGAAGGATGCAACGCTCTAGTATAAGGCTGAAACCCTCAATAATTATTAGTGAGAGGAAGACTCCATTATAAGGCCCCAAAGATCTACCAGTGATAGATCCCGGTGATATCCCCCTCTTGGGGGAGTCTCGGTAGAAATGCTAAGGCTAACCCTCCAAATGATGAATCCTCCTAATGAAGCTGTGCCCTCCTGGATGCTTGGAACACTAGATAACTCGGCCTTGATGAAGAAGGCCTCCAAATGCTATGGAAACTCTCTAGGAATATAGATGGGTCTATGGAAACCCCATGGGAGAATTTTCAGGTCAGTTCTGGGAGTAGAGAGACTCCCTATGTCTGAGAAACATTGCGAAACCGCAGGGATGTCCTCGCATCGAAATACAATCCCAATCATGTTAAAGGTCGATGATGATAACTCTTCAAAGGAAACCCTCAAAGTGATGGTTGAGGAACACGCAAAGTAAAAGAGCCAAGTGTGGATACTTACAAAAGTCCCTCTGATCAAGCTGGATCAGAGCTCGCTTTATATAATGATCATGCTTTGAGAACTCTGAACAGTACGACCCTGCTGCTATTCTGAATCGATAGGTGGATATGTGATAGGTGTGGGATGGTGTGGGTGAGTCTTTCATCCCAGGACCAAGATTTGGAACAAGGTGGGTGGGTCTTTCACCACTGAGTTTCTCTGGGGTTTTGTAACAACAAACCCCCCAAACTGTATGCTTTCCGAAGCCCGATAAAAAGCTAATACCGTCACGGGAATGAATCATGTTTTGCCCCAACCCTTCTATTTATGCTTTTCTTCTATTTCTCTGTTGGGTTAGATTAACTCCCGAGTTAACTCTTTCAGTGCTTCTATTCTTTCATTGAGTTATCTTTACTCCTTTTACCTTTTCCTCAAGTCCAGCAAGAATATAGCCAGATCTAGTTGACCTTTCCCTTAGTGTGAGACTATGGCCTGAGTAGAAGTTGCCTAGGCATTTGAGATCTCCTCAATGCCTCTTCATCCAAGAGGTGGGGACGTCTGAGTGTATCCAGGAGTAAAACCCGTCTAGAAGAAAATGAATTTCTTTCTGCCCGGAGTATAGGACCTGATCAATGAAATGTAAGGGGAAATGATCCTTTTAGTGTCTTTGTTAAGTTCCATGTAGTCAAAACAGATTCACCATTTCCCATTTCTCTTTAGGACTGATCTCTAATGAGGGAAAGCAGATTATCTGAGAGATAAATTCCTCAAAATCTACATCAAATGTGTTGTGTAATTCTTCCTTAAAATATCCTTGAGATGGGGATTCAATCTTCTCTGCGACTATCATATCGGATGGAGTCGAGCATACTTTTCAATATAAATGTGGTGTGTGCAGAGTTGTGGATCAATACCTTTGATATCAAAATACTCCCATGCAAAATCTTGCTGGTATTTGGAAAGGACTTGAATTATATTTGTTGTTGTTGTTCATCTAGATTGGAATTGATGTTCAGAGAGATCCTTAGTGGAAATCTCGATGGATTTGCTATTATGAACATCTGTAGTTGGAATTGTTGTTCCATTAAATAATTCAGTGGGTCTCCCTGTGCTTCATAGTATAGAACATCTTGGAGCATCTGAGTAGGTTAGGTTACTCATGAGTGGACTGGAGTTATTAATATACCCCGCTAGTTAAATCATCCTCTAGCTGGTTTTTAAGTCTGGGGGATTCTTCAGTCTGATTACGTCATCCTCTAGCTGGTTTTTAAGTCTGAGGGCTTCTTCCAGTGTGAGAGCGTCTCGTAAATCCTTTTCTGGATATCGTGGTGGTGGAAATTGTGGATATACAAAAGTTGGTCTTGGCTTGGCAGGAGGATATAATATGAGATTCTTTATGACACCTCCTCTATCAATTGTCATATTACATGTTCGAAATCCTATGTAGGCATCTGTGGTTGTGAGCCATGGTCTACCCAGTATCAATGGATGCCCTTCAAGTCCACTTCTTGGGTTGATGATGAGAAAATCCACCGGATATTCCCAAGAGTCGACGAAGATGGCTATATCATGTAATGTGCCAACTGGTCGAACCACCGATCGATCTTCTAATTGTAACATAATTGAGGTGGGTTCAAAGGAGTCATAACCTAGGGTATTGCAGGTTTCAATAGTCAGGATGTTGATGGCTGCTCCCAAATCAACTAGTGTATTTGGAAAAGAAAATCCCTGAATCTGAACTGTTACTATGGGATTCCCTGGATATGCATATTTGATTGGTTCTTGTCTACCAAGAATTAGATCAGACAAGGCTCCTACTACATGAACTGTCGATGATGAATTTTTGATCTTCCTAACATGCTTCATTCCGCATAGTTCATTGATTGTTTTCATGTAAATTGGAATATCTTGTAGTTCCTGCAGGAGTGGAATATTCACATATAAATTCTTGAGTTCCCCTACAATGTCAATGTTGGGATATTCAACAAGTTTTGCTATCATCAATCTTTCAGGGAATGGAGGGGAAGGAGTTGAATCCTTATCAGGATCCTGTGATTCGACCGTGTTTCCCCCCTGCTCGATTTGTTCTATTATTACCACAGTCGAGGGTGTTATTGTTGGTTTTTTTTCATTCTCCTGCTCTTAAGAAACATTATTTTCTTCAGGAGAGATTATACGCCCCGATCTCAACCAGAGTTTGTTTCACCCTACCGAGTTGGTTTCCCCTTCACTGTACTCCATAATTTGGACAAGCTGAGCAGGTCTATTATTAGGATTTGGGTGAGGTTGGGAAGATAATTGGGGGTGCAATTGCGATTGAGGGTTTTGGGGCAGTTGGAGTGGATCTTGCAACGTGGGTTGGGTTTGAGGGGCCATTCCCATGGGTTGATTGTTTATCCCCATGGGGCACTGCCAATTCTGGTTCCAATTTGGGTTTTGGGTAGTCACATTGGGCCACTGTGAAGGGTAGGGGTTATTTGAATTTTGCCAGGGTGAGGTGGGATATTGTGAATTAGGCCAGGTAGAGTTTGCAGATGGTTGATTCTGCCAGACATGATTTGCAATGGACTGGTTTGGCCAAGTGGGATTTGCAAGTGGGTATTGGTGGGGCTCCTAGTTCTTATTAGTAAACTACTGGCCCTGCCATGTGTTACCAAAATTTTGCTGCTAATTATACTGTCCAGGAAAGAGAGAGGAAGGGTCTTGTAGTGTATTTGAAGGTTGGTTCTGCCATTGACGACACTGAGCCATCAGATATAACAACAATTGGTTGATTCTGCCAGACAGGATTTACAGTGGACTGGTTTGTCCAAGTGGGATTTGCAGGTGACTATTGGTGGGGCTGCTAGTTCTGATTAGTAAACTGCTGGCCCTGCCATGCGTTACCATAATTTTGCTGCTGATTATACTGTCCAGGAAAGAAAGAGGAAGGAAGGGTCTTGTAGTGTATTTGAAGGTCGGTTTTTCCATTGACGACACTGAGCCATCAGATATAACAACTCTGTTTCTTCTTCCGCTTCTCTAAAGACATATTTCAGTCCAGGGAGAGATGGGCATTGTTCCGTGTCGCGATCCTTGGCGCAGATAGCGCAAACCCGAACCACATCCAAAGGGAAATCCCTTGGACCATGTTTTCTTCTGCATCTATGGAAAAATATGGCCAAAGTCTGTTTTGCTTCTGTTTTTTTTTGTTTGGCCTGAAATACATCCAATTGTGTAGTTAGAGTGCTCAGAATATCTATTTTGAAATTTTCTAAGAGATTACCAACTTCAGCTCATGTGACACCCCCGCTTGTAGTATTGTTACTTATGGTGAGGGAAGTCCGCATTCCT